>JAKGSA010000976.1:120394-145648 GCA_033558755.1 Philaethria dido | reverse complement strand
ACTCCAAGAAATGTAAAATTTAGTATTTTCATTTCTTGGGTTTGGTAACAAGGCAAAGCGCGGCGTTGAGTTCCGCCACTCAACACGCAATGCCTCAATTCGGCGGAAAGTGGGGAACGGAATTGTTGAAAGAGAATGGAGTGTTTTAACACTAGGTTCTCTGGTTCCCTCTGCCTACTCTGCTATATGTGGGTTACAGCGTGAAGTTAAAAAAAAAACTAAGGTTCAAACTGAAATTTTAAAATATTTGTAGTGAACAAAGGAAAAATTTAATTGTTGGGGTTTACCATACGTTTATTTTGCCTAAATGCAATTTAGATCGTATGATGACAATATTTGTAGATTGTTAATTACCATCGTAATGTTTTTGTTATCTCCCTTTTATTATTTTTAAATGACATAATTTGAGATGATTTGAATTTTTTTAGACAGTCTACTCTGATACGTCGAAGAATAATGTTTTGCCAATTGTCAGTAGTGAGAAAATATATTTCATTTAAGCAATTGACGCGTATGACGAAAGCTTGGCATATATGTTGAATAATTGTTAGCCTGAAACGTGTCAAAATTTTTATTTATTAATTAATATGACATAGACATGGCGTTCACATCGCAAAATCATCAAAAATCATCATAGGTAATAAACACAAGTAAAATAACAGTTCTATAAATAAAAATATTTAACACTCACCCTCACGTCGCATGAACCGAAAATATATTCTATTTATGCCATACGAACTGTTAACGAAAGAAAAGTTCGCCGGGTTGTGGAAGCCGAAAAGATTAATTAGTCCAGTGAATAGCATCCATCAAGTATTTAGGTGTGAACCGTTGCCGGTTAACATTAGTTGGTAACGCTCGACAAAGGAGTCTGAATAAAAATCTTTGTGAAACTTATCGAAAATGGTTATATTTTTATTATAACCTAAATTTTACACTAATTTTCTTGAATTAAATCAAGTCAAATCAAATCAAATAATTTTATTCAAAGTAAGAAGTTACAAGCTTCATTTTTTGAATGTCAAATAATTTACCACCGGTTCACAAAATTTAATGCCTCAGACCTGAGAAGAACCGGCGCAAGAAACTCAGCGGGACTTTTTTTTTCTCTGTCAATACTTTACAATTATTAATTAGTGACAATGATACCTATGAAATAGACTGGAGCGAGCATTTCATTCACAAGGCGTGTTATCATTTATAAAATCATTAATTAAGTAATAACCTTTAACACACAAACGTCTTTTCACAACTTTTTAAAATTATGATATAGTACATTTTTGGACGTTTTCTGGGATCCTATTGTAAAAGCGTACACATTGTCCCATAAAAGAATTACGGACTCGATGCAGTCGAGTTAAAGGCGCAGCAAGTTCAAGCCTATTTCTTGTATTAATACTATGCACATCGCCAATTTTGGTAAAATTATTAATATTTTTTCTAAACGAACTATCAAGAACGGAAAGTGGAGAATGGAGAATTTTAAAGCTAGTTCTGACTATTACAATGCTTTTTCTGCCTTCTGCTATGACGAAAAAGTGTGAAGCTAAAATAAAAATAATAATTATGGTTAAAAAAAACATTATTATCATTAGAAAAAAAACAATAAGACCTGCCATACTGTGAACAAAGTCATATCATGTCAATAGTCATAAGTAAATTTGAAGCCATCTTGGCGCAGTGACAGTATCTAACTATAAACGCGAATAGTTATGGATTCGATTCCCGCCTGGGTTAATGATTATGTGTAAATTATATTCTTTCTCCGTTCTAGAAAGACAAAGCGCAGCGTTGAGTACCGCCACTCTACACGCAATGTCTTAAATTCGGGTGGAAGGCAGCGGAACGCAATGTCTTGACACTTAGTACATTCTGACTACCCTACTAAGCAGGATAAAGCGAAAAGCTGCTTTATAAATTAATTATAACTAGAACCAAATCTTTACATCAGTTCGAAATTTGTCAAACTTATTGTGTTTTCTATCAAACAGCACAGAACGCAATGCCTCAATCTGGCGGAAAGGGGGGAACGAATTTGTTGAAAGAGAACGGAGTGTCTTAACACTGGGTTCTCAGATTCCCTCTGCCTACCCTGCTATATGCGGGATACAGCGTGAAGTTAAAAAAAAAATAAACTGCTCTAGATGAACATCAGTTTAAGAATAGCATCAAGCAGGAACAGAACCCACTATACTTTCCCCAATAACCCTATATCATCACATTAATAATATTATACTTAAATGATAAACCTAACTCATTACGTCAGTTAGCGGTGAAGTCGCATTGTAAATCTATAGAGAATCTAATTTCGTGAATAAAACCGTTCAAGATTAATTGACTGGAGGTGGTTTGGTAAGATTAATAGCTATATTCGGTTAATTATATTGAAACTGCTAGGATTCCGCATTTTAACAAATTAAATCCTTACTTCCTTACTAATATTGTAAATGTGAATATAAGTTTGTTTGTTACGCTTTCGTGCTAAAACTACTAAACCGACTGTTTATATTATTGTCAACTTTGGATGATTTTTTTAGCTTCACGCTATATCCCGCATTTAGCGGGATAGGCAGAGGGAACCTGAGAACCTAGTGTTAAGACACTCCGCTCTCCACATCAAGAACATGTTCTTTCACAGGTATTAAAAGGACATACGTAACGTTTTATTAAAAAAAATGGCAGACACGCTGGTATATCCAAAAATTGAAAATACTTAAAAGAATGTAGTATGGACTGCCATTGACTACACGAGCGAAGCCGCAGATAACAGCTAGTATATGATATATTAAATTACAATTTTAGCGTCTTCTAACGTGGAGATTAGGGAAGTAGGGTAACGGAGCTTATGTGGTAAAGTTAAAGCTTGAAGATTTATATATTTATGCATATTCGTTAATACTGCGAAATGTAAATTTAGTTTTTACTTTCAGTTACTACTTACTGACTATTGTTATATTTTTAATGGACCTCAAAAAAAAGAGGAGGTTCTCAGTCCGACTTTGTTTTCTTATGTATGCTACCGCATTTCTGGGTAAGCCATATTTGATGAATCTTTTTTATATGATAGCTAGTGCTTCTGATGATAAATGAGATCACATTTAAATTAAATTAAGATCTGACGAGTAGGTTTAAATTATTGGTAATAATTTAACTTTTAGGCGTTTGGGTCACCTGATGGTAAGCGATCACCGTCCACGGCACCGGGTTATGATAGGAGAGCTACTACAGCTTTATATACGCGCTTTTTGAAGATACCTATGTCGCATTAACCTGGAAACACCAAATTACCGCTATATAAGTAATAAATTGGTCGATATCCAGGAAATGATAATTCTAAATAATATTTAATATTCTCATTTCCTGGGTTTGGTAACAAGGCAAAGCGCGGCGTTGAGTTCCGCCACTCAACACGCAATGCCTCAATCCGGCGGAAAGTGGGGAACGGATTTGTTGAAAGAGAACGGAGTGTCTTAACACTAGGTTGTTAGGTACCCACTGCCTCTGCTATACGGGATACAGCGTGAAGCTAAAAAAAATAATTGGTCGATAATATTGTTAGTAATTCTACACAGTTGAATAAGTGATCAAACACATACTACTAGACTAGCCTACTAAGAATATAAGCATTAAAGCTTACTGTATACATAAGAAAAAAATATATTTTTAAAGACATCTTTACATCCTCTTATAGATTTTCCCCATTTCTAAAATATAAATATTAAAGTCACCCGTAAAAATATAAAAAACAAAAATTGTAATTTTCAACAAGAAACCGGAATCCCTATTTTTAACATTTCCTTTCCACCTTCCACGCTCAAAAGACTAATAATATTTTATTCTCTCTGTTACTGGAGGCTTTTTAAATTTTACAGTACAACTAGTACAAAAGTGACTTTGTGAAGTAAATGACTGAATATTCTTGTTCCGTCTTTGCTATTTTGCTTAATCGTGTGTATGTTTGTTATAGAATTTAAGTATCACTTTTTTTTGTAATATTGATCATAGACGACAAACCAGGAGAAGGACCACCTGATGGTAAGTGGTACCTTCGCCAATAGACATCTACAACACCAAAGGAGTTTTAAATGCGTTGCCAGCCTAGAGTGTACAAATGGAAGGAGGAATCGGCACCACTACATTCTGGGTATAGGATGGGTGGGAATAGAGAAAACCTGGTTTACATGCCATCAAACCGGAACACATCATTTAGCGGTTCGTCTTTGACATGATAGTGGTCACGAGCCAGTCGTAGGACAAACCTCCTACCACCTAATTACTGAGATATTCGCCTTTTACGGGACGCTACCCACCAGCCGAAGGGAATTGTATTCTAACCCCGTCCCCTCACAGGGAAAAGTTAATTTTATTTTATCGAAATATAGACCTTATTTGTTTGACATAGAACTCCTATGAATTCTCGCCTTATTTGGCGTACATACACCTATTTCTCAGTAGCCGTTGAATAAATTTGAATAATACCAACTCCATGTTCAAGAATAGAGCAGTTGCATGTAATTTTACTTGAATCCATTTGACGGAATCATTGCTTTACTTCTACATTTGAGTCAAATAACTATCATTTTCTATATGTCGTGTGGAAACGTATGTTAATATTATGCATTGCATTTCGTATTAGATATCACATAACTTATAATGTTTGCTTTATCCTATCTAAATATAAAGACATGTAATACTTCTTAAATTGCTGTAATAACAAGATAAATCTGGTAAAGAAACAGCTTTAAAAAAAATTGTACCTAAAAGTTGTTCAACCAAAATACAGCCACCTAGTTCTAAAGAAAATTTAAGTCTCATATTATTTTTTGTCATCACCTCGTAAAAAGTAGACTTTTGAAATATAATAAGAGTAGTACACTTTAGAATTTATTTTTAAACCAACTTCCAGAAGAAAGAGGATATCTTTCTACTGATTGAATTAATTTTGGTGACAGATGTTTTTTTTTATATGATAAGTAGTGCTTATGTGGTCCATTTAAAGTTAATTAAGATCTGACGAGTAGTGTTTGAGTTATCGCATTAATTTTATTTTATAGTATATTTTATTTTCTTATTTTTTTTAACTTCACGCTGTATCACGCATATAGCAGGGTAGGCAGAGGGAACCTGAGAACCTAGTGTTAAGACACTCCGTTCTCTCTCAAAAAATCCGTTTCCCACTTTCCGCCAGATTGAGGCATTGCGTATTGAGTGGCGGAACTCAATACCGCGCTTTGCCTTGTTATCAAACACAGAAAATGAAAATACTTCATTTCCTGGAGTGGGAATCGAACCCACAACCTGTTTACAGTCGCACGCTCATGACTCTGCGCCACGATAGGCGTACATTTCCGTACGTAGTACATTTTATTCAAAATCAGATATATTTTGTTAAAAATTTCATTATTGACAAACTAATGACATTACAGGATTTATTTATTTTCCTGTCATGAATTATTAAAATACATGTAATTTAAGGTATTACTATTGCTATCTACTTTCTAGGTTATATTTCTTTGTTACCAACAGTAAATAAGCTATTTATCAATTTCAAAACAATACTTTGGGCAACACAGTGGCAGTCACAATATCTGTATGTCATGTAATATACGTATCCTACGTATACACGGTTAGGGCGGCGCTCAGAGTCATTTATCTAGCACACCTGCACCCGGGTTCATTAACGAACATTTGTAATTATTATTGAGCTGGTGCAGACAAGGAATAAACTTTAATGTTGGAAGGCTAATGTTTGCCATTTATAATTTAAAATATAGTGTAACATTTTCTGTACACGTTATAGAAGTAAATTGAAATTTTATTTTTTTTAAGAAACGTCTGTCGCGTTTACAGTCGTGGCTTGCGACTGTAAACGTGACAGGTTGTGGGTTCGATTGCCACTTCACGAAATGTAAAAGTTTAATAACGTAGTAGATAATTCTAAAATACAAATGAGCGTAAAATTATTTGAGATTCAAAATAGTGTTGTGACAGTGTGCTAAAAACTAATATACATACATAGCTTCACGCTGTATCCCGCATATAGCAGGGTAGGTAGAGGGAACCAGAGAACCTAGTGTTAAGACACTCCGTTCCCCACTTTCCGCTGGATTGAGGCATTGTGTGCTGAGGGTCGAACTTAACGCCGCGCTTTGCCTTGTTACTAAATCCAGGAAATGAAAATATAAAATATTATTTAACATGTTCATTTCTTGAAATGGGAATCGAACCCACAAACAAAAAAATGAAAAATTGAAAATGGGTACCTATTTTATATTTTATTTTGACTATCTATTTGTTTTATTTCTATTAATTGTTTATGTAATGCAAACACCAGATGATTAAATTTTAATATAAAAAGGAAACCGACTTCAGACTATGCTCTATAAAGCAAAATTCTTACGAATAGCTCAAAAATTAATTTTGAATTCTGAATCAGTAAATCAGTTTACATTAAGATGCACTAGCTATCATAATAAAAAACGACATCAAAATTGGTACACGCAGTAAAACATTATTACGGAAACGCATAAAAAATACAGTTGAATTGAGAACTGCCTCCCTTTATTAGAACCGGTTAGTAAATATTATATTATATTTATCTTACCTTTTTAAGAGCAAAATATTTATATTCTTTTTAACTTCACGCTGTATCCCGCATAAAGCAGGGTAGGCAGAGGGAACCAGAGAACCTAGTGTTAAGACAATCCATTCTCTTTCCACAATTCCGTTCCCCACTTTCCGCCGAATTGAGGCATTGCGTGTTGAGTAGCGCAACTGAACGCCGCGCTTTGCCTTGTTGCCAAACCCAAGAAATGAAAATATAAAATTTTACATTTCCTTACATTTTTTTTACTACTAATAATAATTTAAAGCAACTATTCTAACACTTTATAAAATAAACATGTACATTTCGCCACACGCCCACAACGTAGTTGGTGTCTTAATTAGTTGACGGCGTTGCAAATGGCACACTGTCATAACACTATTTTGAACCTCAAATAATTTTACGCTCATTTGTATTTTAATATTGTCAACTTGATACTGTACTTCTTGTTGTAATTTGTGATGGTATTTTTTTTACATTTCAAAAGTTTTTTTAAATTTTTTTTTTTATTGGTAAAGGATGGCACGAGCAGAAGAACCACCTGATGGTAAGTTGTTCTTCGCCCATGGGCATTTACAACACCAAAGGAGTTGTAAATGCGTTGCCGACCTAGTATTCAGATGGGAGGGGGAGGAAATAATGTAGTGGCCGCGGCAGTTCGCCATCAAAACTACCACATTCTGGGGAAAGGGTGGATGGGAATAGGGAAAACCTGGCTTACATGCCATCGAACCGGAACACATCTTTAGATATTTGGCGGATCGTCTTTGACATGATAGTGGTCGCGAGCCAGACAGAGGACGAACCTCCTACCACCAAACTATATTTATAGCAGTTATTTAATTTTCAAGATGTTTCTATGATCTATATATTAAATTTAGGTCTTCATTATTTATACTTGATATACCTTGTTTTTGGGACTAAATAAAGCATTACGCCTCGTGGCGCAGAGGCACAAGCGTGCGATTGTAAATGCGGCAGGTTGTGGATTCGATTCTCACTCCAGTAAATCGAATTTTTCATTTCTTGCGTTTGGTAACTAAGCAAAGCGCGGCTTCGAGTTCCGCCACTCAGCACGCATTCTTCAAAAATTTGTGGTACAAATATTACTCTGATCTAAGATTAATTTTTCCAACAAAATCTAGGACCTAAGGTAATAAACAAAAACAATAAAGAAATAAAAAATCAATATAAATAGTATAAAGACGCAATGTCATTTTTTTTTCTGATTTCACTATTCTATATTATATATTTAGTATATATTTAGTATTTTACTAAATATATATTTAGTATTTTCATTTCCTCGCTCTGGTAACGAGGCAAAGCGCGGCATTGAGTTCCCAATGCCTCAATTCGGCGGAAAGTGGGGGAAAAAAATGTTAAAAGAGAACGGAGTGTCTTAACTAGTGTTAGGTTCTTTGGTTCCGTCTCCGTCTACCTACCCTTTTATGGGCGGGATATAACGTGTAGCTATAAAATAAAAACATCATATTTCCTGAGTATATCCTCAAATATGGGACGCAAATGCCGCTCGAACCCGTAACTACCGCATTCACAGTGAAATACTGTGAATTGCGCCATGACGGCGTTTTATACTACAGTAGTAACCATATCGTCTTAGTAAACAGCTAGATATTCAATTTGTTATTCAATTCCACTATTCTCTCCTGGGAGTTGAACGGACGTAGTGCATGATGTCGATAAACTTTATGTACAACATGTGGTGCAAGCGAAACTTATATTTGGTTGAAACTTGATGGATAGTTCGTATAAAGCAAAGAAGCTATACTAGTTAAATAATTATATGAGGTATTTTAAATATTGACATTTTTTTGTAAATTTTGGAAATTTCTTTTTTATCGGATAATATTTTTTTATGAAGAAAGATAACCGGCTTCAAATAAAATGCAGTTGAATTATTACTAATAATTCAAAAAAATACTTATTCGATCTTAACTAAATTTTAAACTGCACCACATCAAAAGCTATAGCTAGCTATAGCTCTATCATATAAAAAATCATAACAATCGGTTCACCCAGTAAAAAGTAAAAATACACAAAAATGAAGTCAAATTGAGAATCTCCTCTTTTTATGGATAACGGGTGGCAAATGACCAGAAGGACCACCTGATGGTAAGTGGTTACCTTCACCCATGAACATCTACAACGCCAGAGATGTTGTAGATGCGTTGTCAACCTAGAGGATACAAATGGAAGGGTATGATGATGTAGTAGTCCGCTATCCGAACCACCACATTTTGGGGAAAAGAAGGGTGGGAAAGGGGAAAACTTAACTTACCTACCATCGAACCGGAACACATCATAAGATATTTGGCGGTTTGTCTTTGACATGACTTTGAATGGTCGCGAGCCAGACGGAGGACGAACCTCCTACCACCAAACAAAACCTTCCTTTTCTTGAAGTTAAAAATACAACAACACAATCATAGTGTATGTATAGATCAGACATTCATCATGTTCACTGCGCTACAATAGCCTCAATTTTTATGAAATCTTTGCTTATACATTGTCGCCAGTCGTGACGCAGAGGCACAAGCGTGCAACTGTAAACGCGACTGGTTGTGGGTTCGATTGCCACTCCAGGAAATGGAATTTATCATTTCCTGGATTTGTTAACAAGGCAAAGCGCGGCGTTGAGTTCCGCCACTCTGCACGCAATGCCTCAATTAGGCAGAAAGTGAGCAACGGAGTGTCTTAACACTAGGTTCCTTCTGCCTACTATGCTATATGCGGGATACAGCGTGAAGCTATGTATGTATGTTTATATGTTGTATAACGTAAGTTCTTAAAATTATAGAAAAATAGATCTCATAACCGAATTTAACAAAAGATAATACGTATTTTGGACTTTCGTCAGCTAATATTTTTTAATGAAGAATTTTTGAATGAAGAAATGGGATTTAAACCAACAACCACCGTAGGTAAGTCCGCTCATACATTTTAACAGTACCACAACGACATCATCAATCAATCAATATACCTATATGAAACTTTTCCGTTCCTTAGTGAATCATAGACAACGCATAGCCAAAACTTCTAGGCGTAGAAAGATGAAATTTAGTATGTATTGTCCTTTAGGGGGTATAGGCGAGCACTAAGATAGGATTTCCAAAAAAAATTACGAAAATAGAAAAAACGGCATCTCTCATAGTAGAAAATTCGGAAGTCTTGAATGAATTTTCATTAGTATGACAGGAAATGGAAAATATTAAAAAATATTTACTATTTTTATTTGTTTGCTCTGGTAACGAGGCAAAGCGCGGTTTTGAGTTCCGCCACTCAACGAAATGCCTCTATTTGGTGGAAAATGGATAATAATAATAATAATAAGCCCGCAGGGCAGCTTGTGGCGAGCTGTTGGGGAGTGGCGACCCCACGGACCTGAGACCTCCAGAGGGGAGTGGTAATTTATCCCCCGCCTCTGGCTTGCCTTCATTGGCCGGCAGAGTGGAGCGCAAGAGCTATATGCTCGGAAGGTTGGAAGTGCTCAATCTGCGTAATAACGGGGAAACCCGCTCACGAGCACTCTCGCGATGGTGAAACCGGTGCACACCTCTCAACACCCTTAGCCGACCACACCGATGTTGCGCCCGAGGCACTACGCCGCTTTGTGGGGGCCCATCTAGTGGGAGGCGAGTCACCGTCCGCTAATCTTTCAATTTAAGACTGTTGAAAAGTCGATAGTCGATAGTTTCAATCAATAGCCCAGTACTTAGTCCATCCAAACTCTATTCCATGGCCCTATTTTAGTTTTGCATATGTTCCATAGCTCCTACGCATTGACCGGTGACCATCTCTGAGCAATTGCCTATGGTTACCTTCAGAGATGGATCCCGGTCAATGCGTCAGATTAAAAAAATATTGTTGTCTCAAAGGGGCCTCTACGGTTGGACCCTGTGTCCCCACGCAAGCCTTCCAAAAGAGCGGGTTCCTTTGAACCCGCGAGAACCTATAACAAGATACATAATAATAATAATACGTTAAATAGAGAATGGAGTATCTTAATACTAAGTCTCTCTGCTTCCCTCTGCCTCATCCTGCCTTGTGCGGGATATAGTGAGAATCTGGCATGGCAAGAGTCAAAAAGTCCACGCTAAAAGTTGCGAGCAGCGACTAATACCTTTAAAGCTGATATAAGAAACACCACAAATAAGAAAATATTTATGATGAAAATTTATTTTTACCTGAGAATTATAATTTAAAAGTGTAATAGTGTCCAACTCATCTCTTTCGGGATTTAAGTATACAGATGAGGGTAGACAGTAAAGTGGCATATTAAATTATGTGTAACCCCGTAGTAAAGAGGGATAATCCTTAAAAGTTCCCTTTCTTTATTGGACACGTTGTTTTCACTGTATACGAGTACTTTATACATTCTCACCGTATAATCGAATATTATATATCGTCTATTTTTAGATGTTCATATTTATAATTATACTGACCTTTACTTATGCTGGCAATATATGGCTTAACCTCATTGCTTATGACTAAATAAAAACATTCGCTTATGAAGTTGTGGGTAAGTTTAGTTTAATAAAAGATAAATATTTTTAGACATTATCTGTAACTTTAACTATGGAGTTAACTGTTTCGATAACCGAAACAGATGCTTACAAAGAACGTCGCTTTCTATTAAATTTTATAAGATTGCCTGAAAGGCTTTTTGACTTGGATTACAGTTTTGATTTTAGTTTCACATTTAAAACAATATTCTGTACCTTAATATCACTGTGACATAAAATAGACTTAATGGACTATTAACGGGACAAGCCATATGCTATAATTCCACAAATAGAGAAAAAGGTTAACAAATTTATGATCTAAAGCCCGAAGACGAAGATGACTAAAGGCAGCCAGTATACGAAGGTTGTCAATCAGAAATTAGTATAATTATTATTCTACGATAAAAATTTCTTAAAATGGTGCCTTGTATGTCGACGATAGGTTTCTAAGTGCGTATTCGACAATATCTATATATATATATATATCATAATATAACGGTTCGCAATGGCATGCATGAAGAGGTTAATGGCTGTGGACGAGGCGAAAGAGGTATGCAGGACCGTAGCGTTTGGCGCTCCGTTCTTCTGACTACCCCTGGGCTAGGGATAAGTGAAGTTAAGTAAGTACATAAAGGTTCGGTTCAATTATATTTCTCTAATGCATCACAATTATATTTTTGCAACTTTTTCGCTTTGTCCTGCATACAAGTAGTCAGAGAGAACCGAGTGTCAAAAAACACTCCTGTTCACTGCAATCGGTTTCAATAGTAATCACGTTTCCATAGTAAGAAACTGCGCCACAATAATAACGTGATAATCTTTGATTTTGAACCCCAAATATATTTACTGATAGGTGATCAATGATCTTATTATTTAAACTAAACGTGTTCCCTATTTGCCACGAAATCTGTCAGATACCGGCAATGCTTTCAGAAACTGCATTTTTCCGTTTAAATTGCCTATGTTTTTAAAAATTTGTTTTCGTTAATTTATTCTGATTAAAAGTAAATATATTTATCAAAACAGGTTTTTCTATATATGCTAGAGATAAACGCTTGTATATCGGCGACTAGGAGTTCCCACTAAATATGATAAGATTAATCAGACATTTGCTAAAGCAAAGCAGCGTCCCGCTTTAATCTGCATAGCAGGGTTAGCCTAAGGGAACCTGTATCAAGACACACTCCATACGCCGCTTTCACCCAAAATCAAGACACTGCGTGTTATGCCAGAATCAACGCTGCGCTTTGTCTTACCAAAGCAAGCAAAACGAGTCCAAACGCAACAGTTAAGCATTTTTATACGTATCTAAATATATTCCATTGTATACTTTAGTTGTGCATAATTCTGCTTGGTGTAGGAGGTTCGTCCTCCGTCTGGCTCGCGCACCACTCATCATGTCAAAGACGAACCGCCAAATATCTTATGATGTGTTCCGGTCTGGATGGCATGTAAGCCACGTTTTCCCCTTTCCCACCCATCCTTTCCCAAAAATGTGGTGGTTCCGATAGCGGACTACATTATCTCCTTTCCATTCAGGTCCTCTAGGTTGGCAACGCATCTAGTACATCTCTTGTGTTGTAGATGTTCATGGGCGAAGGTAACCATCACCATCAGGCGGTCCTTTCCGCTCGTTTGCCATCCGGTATCCATAAAAAAATATATATATATTGGCAGGTCGACATATTTACTTAAATTCTTTAGTGAAGTTTAGTTGATATAGAAATATACATATTAAGAAACAAAATCAATCAAAATACCAACTATTACTTTGGGACGACATTAGAAGCACTACCTACCATACAAAAAAAATCATCAAAATTGATTCACCTAGTAAAAAGCTATACGATAACATAAAAAAAAACAATCGAATTGATAACTTCCTCTTTTTTGTAGTCGAACAAAAATATGCAAAAAAAAAAACAAAATTTCAAAATATTAATACCATAAAATATATATAACATTGCAAAAAAACCGTAAGCATAGATATATTTATTTATTTTTGGCGGTTCGTCTTTGACATGATAGTGGTCGCGAGCCAGACGGAGGACGAACCTCCTACCACCAAACAGAATTATGCACAACTAAAATATACAATGGAATATATTTAGATACGTATAAAAATGCTTAACTGATGCAACACAAAACCCTTTGTGTATGACTCCCACACATCCTCGTATAACCAACAATAAGTGAGATTTCGTAAGTTTAAAACAAAGCAACCATCAAAGTTTCATATTCGCATAAGGCAGTGGTTAATGTTTTATAGACCTCGTAAGATAAGTTCAAACATCAAGTTAGTTGAGCCAAAGTTGAACTTGAACACAAGCTGGATGCTGAAGAATCCATAAAAGCATTTCATTTAAAGTTTTATATTTTATCTTCATTAGTTTCACTAACTAAAATGATAATGTATAACAATTATTATATTGTTAAAAAGATTATCATGGCTCAGTGGGACACCATTTGACTGTAAACACGACGGTTGTGAGTTCAATCCCGACTCAGGGAAATGTTTATATATAAATTATTTTAATTTCCTCGTTCTGCCGTTAAGTTACGCTACTTAATACGTGGTGGCTTGAATTGAATTGAGAAGGGAGTATCGTGACACAGTATTTTCTCTGTCTATCCTGCAATGCGAGAAAAGCATGAAGCAAAAAAAAATTAGGCCAAGTTGAACTTAAACTTCCATAAAAGCATTTAAAGTTTTATATTTTATCTGCGTTACTTATTCTAAGTAATATAATTTAATAATTTATAAAAACGTACAGAGGCTATCATGGCAGTGGGACAGCGTCTGTTCGTCGCAAAATATGACTATGGTTGAGGATTTAATTCCCATTCGGGGGAACGCTTATATTTTATTCACTATCTTATATTTTATTTCTCCACTGTAACTGTAAGTGAAACCCAACTGGCTTTGAGTTCTGCCACTTAACACGTTTTGAATTTGGGTGGAAAGTAGAAAAGAGATTGTCTATGATTGACACTAGGATTTTATTTGTATATCCTGCACTGCAAGAAAAAGCGTGAAATTGGAAAAAAAGTTCATATAACTTTAGAAAAGCATTGCCTTTATTTAATTAATTCAAACCATTATGTTTTATCTATGTTATTTTATAAATCTTTTATATATTAAGGTAGTTTGTAAAATTGAAATATATAAAAATTATCTTTGCATTTAATTGCTTTTAAACGAAAATTACGCTGATGACTTAATTTAACCTTAAACTACTCGTCAGATCTTAACAAAATTTAAAAGGGACCACATCAGAAACCCTACCTATCATACAAAAAAAACATCATATATGTCAAAGACGAACCGCCAAATATCTTATGATGTGTTCCGGTTCGATGGCATGTAAGCCAGGTTTTCCCCTTTCCTACCCATCTTTTCCCCAAAATGTGGTGGTTCCGATAGCGGGCTACTACATTGTCCTCCCCTTCCATCTATATCCTCTAGGTTGGCAACGCATCTACAACATCTCTGGTTTTGTAGGTGTCCATGGGCGAAGGTAACCACTTACCATCAGGTGGTCCTTCTGCTCGTTTGCTATCCGTTATCCATAAAAAAAAAAAAAAAAAAAAAAAAAAAAAAAAAAAAAAAAAAAAAAAATCATAATCGGCTCACACAGTAAAAAGATATACGATTACACAAAAAATACAGTCAAAATGATGACCTTCTCGTTTTTAGATCAGGTTAAAAACTTACTTCAACAATTATTACATTATAACCAGACGAGATATCTTAATCAACTAAGTAACATGACTTACATTAGAACTTCGTGTTTGTAGGCAAAGAATAGTAACACTGAAAGCTCGAAAGGTCAAGAGCTTTGATCTTTAGTGTTGCCTTCAACTGTCACTAACTACTGGATGGGTTCTCTTATACCCTCTTTGATGTAGATGGGTTAGTTGTGTTGTTGAAAATAATAATCAGAGCTAATGCGTTCCTTAAGTACATTTTAGTGTTTGTTAGAATTTAAGTCATGTAATGGATATGTGAAATATTATTAATACCACATGTTGCTTGGTGGTAGGAGGTTCATCCCCGTCTGGCTCATGACCACTATCATGTCAAAGACGAACTGCCAAATATCTTACGATGTGTTCTGGTTTGATGGCATGTGTTTTCAGGTTTTCCTTTCCCATCCACATCCTTTCCCAAAATGTGGTGGTTCCGATAGCGGACTACTACATTGTCCTCCCTTCTATCTGTAAGCCCCTTCAAGCTATAACGCAATCTAATAACATCTCTGGTGCTTGTAGATGTCTTGCGGGCAAAAGGTAACCACTTTTACCGTCAGGTGGTCCTTCTGCTCGTTTGCCATCCGTTATCCCTAAAAAAAAAAAAAAAAATACGTGAAACTTATAATAATATTCATAAAATTATCTAATTTCTTATTCTTGGCGCCTGTCATGGCGCAGAGGCACAAGCGTGCGACTGTAAAGGCGACAGGTTGTGGGTTCGATTCCCACTCCGGGAAATGATGTAGGAGTTTAGTATTTTCATTTCCTTGGATTGCTAATAAGGCAAAGCGCGGCGTTGAGTTCCGCTACTCAGCACGTAATTTCTCAATTCGGCAGAAAGTGGGTTACCAGGTTCCCTCTGCCTACCCTGTACTCTGCACCTATATGCGGGATACAGAGAGAAGCTAAAAAAAAATATTCTCTAATATATGCATTTGCTATCATAGCATAATTTGTATCTATCAATCGATGTATGTACTCTTGCAACGATATTTTGATCCACTCTTTCATTTGCGTGTTCATTTTAGTTCCTTTTTAAGTTATGTATTTGTTTTTATACTAGATACGTTATTTAAATGGTTATCGTCAAAATTGTGCTTAACAATAATTTCGCAAGTGTTTCTCACAAACAGCAATTTAACTATTGAATTTGAATTTCATGTATCACCGTTATGGATGTTTGACTTTATACGACGATCATGAGTACGATCTCTACTGGGGGAAATATTTATAAATTCTTTATTCCCGGTAGGTTAAAAAGGGAGCGTGGAACGTAGAGCTCGAATTTTTTTTAGTTTTCCTTAATATTATATGCTGGTGCTGAAAGTCAACAATACAAAATCTTCAGATACATATCATACAAATGTTAAAATTATAATTGCAGAAAAAATGAAATAATATTATTCCGTTACGTTTAATTATATTAAAAGATTGTTTCATAAAGCTTTTCGTTCAGCCAAAGGCTTTACATAAAATTATTATTTTCATTTAAGTGCTACTGAAATATTGAATACAAGCTTGATTTTATAAAAGTTTAATTAAATTTTTGTATTTGAAGCTTTTGCTTATTACTGGTAGATGTTTATGATTACTGCACCGTATCTACCTAATACTAGTATTTATCTAATAAATTTTTAAATTACTCTCAAAAAATCCTACCCTTCCGTATCCATATCATGAAAGAAAATAGCCAAATATAAATATATTAAGAGGCTACAATAGACATCTAAATCGAATAATAATATTATAGTGATTTATCTAATTAGAAACAATAATTTTTAAAATTTTACAATGAAGGGCGCCTTCATATAAAAATTGTACTGTCATCCCTTTCTTTTTCCAATAGAGAGAGAGCACTTAGTGTCAAGACACTACGTTCTCTTCTTTCTGCCTGCTTCGATAACGAATCAAGACATTGCGTGCTGAGAGGTGAAACTCAACGCCGTGTTTTGTCTTATCAAAAAATAATTTAAACATAAACATTTCCCCAAGTGGGAATTGAACAGACAATCACTTATGTTTACTGTCAGACACTGTACCACTTCGCCAAGATGGCGAGTCCACTTTTTTGTATTTACTATTGGTTCATATATATATATATATATATATATATATATATATATATATATATATATATATATATATATATATTTTTTTTTTATATATATATATATATATATATATATATATATATATATATATATATAAAACAAACAATTATAAATAACGTACACTTCTGACCTTTTTATCCAAATGTTACGATAGCAAATCACCTTTTAGGAAAACTTCAAAGTCAGTAATCAAGAACGCCGTGTGAAAGCCTTTTATGCATACAGAGATCCATATCTCTTAGAGATAGTATGAATACAGTTTTATAAACTGGGGCATAATTTACGTTATATATCTAGAGTGCTAGTTAATTCATTATTTTATATTTTATTTGTATAAAAACATTTTTTGGTAACAATATTCCTAAATATTATTATTAGTTCCTTAAATTCAATATAAAATGTTGAACTTAAAAGTATTTAAGCCGGTACTCTGTAAGAAAGTTTGTCTCTTGAAAGCTCTAGAATCTAGGCTTTTAATACAAAGCCTCTTATAAAAGTGTTTAAGATCAAGCACGACTTTGAGTTCCGCCTGTCAACACTTTTTCTGCCGATTTTAGGCGAAACGGAGAACGAAGTGTGCTGACACTATACGAGTACATATATACATACTAGTGGCGAGGCATCTATACAACCCGTTTCCCACCGGCTTACTTTTCAAAGTACAAGTATGAGACCAAAAAAAAAAACTCGCCAGGAAAATGTGGAGCTAGAAAAAACAAAATCAAAAAAAGTGTAAGAACTAAAAAGAAAAGGTCGCCAAGAAAATATTGGGCATAAAATTGCAAAACAACAAATTGACATCTTATACACCTAAGAAAAAAATGTCATCGCCAAAATTGTATAGTGAAATTACGAAACACCTTGACATCCTATACCGATTACCCTAAATATATCGGCTTCCCTACTACTACGACACTATGCTACATAAAAAAAAATGTGGAGCTGTTTTACACCAAAGCTGTTTGTGTAAGCATTACCGAAATCCTTATATTCTTCTGCAAACAACAATGCAATTTTTGCAAAGTTGACTCGGTATGAGATGATAATTACTATGCCTTATTACCTAACTTCAGGCTTTATCCCTAACGGAGTAGTCCGGTGCAAGTTATAATTTTTGATACAGATTTTACACTTATATTATTATACTTGAAAAACTTAGATTACTTTTATTGATTTAATTAATTAAAACAAATAAAATATATTTTATTATATACTAACAGTAACGAAAACAAAAAAAAATTACCCCTTTTGAACACAAATTCTCGTGTTCACTTTGGCTAGTTTTTTTTCGCCTTCCTTTAGTGATAAAAGTTTCAACGGCAGTGCAAAATTTAGTTTCGTCGTTTCAGCCGTGCGACGCCCACTGCTGGACATAGGCCTCCCCCAAGGAATTCCATGACTTTTTATAAGCTCAATGTTTCTCAATTTAATGTGGGTAGCCATTATTTCGAAAAATCTTCCTTGAGTACGACTTAACGTTAAAGTAATCTATGGAAAGCAATTTTTCATGTGCCTTATGATGATTAAATCTTTACTGTTTCCAAAAATCAATAACAATTTTTTAATTTTATAAATCCACCATTTCGGATGGATCAAATAAAAAAGTTACACCGCTCTTCTGCTTTTTGTCCGACTTCAAAAAAAAGGTGTGTTACCGCACAACTTTTTACTGGGGGAACCAATTTTGATGATTTTTTGATATGATAGCTAGTGCTTCTGATGTGGTCCTATTTAAATATAGTGAAAATCTCACGTGTAGTTTTAAAGGTATTCGTAATAATCTTATTTTTTATTGCATTTTATTAGAAATGAATTCTTTTTTGTTCTTCCTCGTGTCAATGAATTAGATGTCTTAATAATGTTTTGCCAGTGCGTAGCCACGTTGATTGCATCGTCTGTTGCCTCAATAAGATCGTTGTTTGCGCAGGTGAATGGGCAATTGGAACAGGCAAGCAAGTGTGCCATAGTTTATGGGTTGGCACCACAATGACACGACGTGTGACGTATCCCCACTTTGCAAGATGTTCTTTGCCGCGGCCAAACTGGCTACGCAAGCGATTGAATTGATTCTTTTATGCTGATATCTTAATTTTAATTATAATAAAAAAAGACTGAAAGTAGCTAAATGTCAATCAATCAGTCAATCAGTGTTTATTCCACTATAGTACACTATTACAGCTGAGTGGTAACTTATCATCATACTTCGATTAAACAAGCCAGAATAATTATTATATTTAAATAAGGACATCAAATACCTGGACAGATTTCGAACCTATAACCATTGCATGCAGTCATAAATGCCATAAAGATACAAACAATATAACACATATCAAAACAACCAGTAGAGTTATCTATTGTTTATTTTATAATAATACTACACCGTAACTAAGTATAGTCATAAATTTAGTGGCCATCTGATATTTCAGCATAACATCACCTCTATATCAATCTACGCCAGCTACAAGCAAGACGCTTCGTAGTAATTCTACTTATTACACGATATCTCTAAAGTTAATATCATCAATACAAGTAATGTTAAAGTTTTTACGATTATATGTTAGGTATCAGGCGAGGAGTGAAAATTTTAAAAAGGTAAGCCGAAAATTTAGTGAAGCCGGTATATATTTAGGGAAGTCAGTACATATATTTAGGGAAGCCGGTAATTTTTAGAGAAACCGGTAATGTTTAGGGAAGCCGGTATAGATGTAAAGTTATTTAGTAATTTCACTATCGAATTTTAACGATGATTGATTGATTGATGATTTTTAGATTGTTTTAGATGTTAGGTTTTTTGGTAATATTATACCCAACATTTTTCTGGCGGCCCTTTTTTTTAGGTCTCATAGTTGCTATTATACAAATTACCCCAAAAGTTTTCCACTCAAAATTACACCGGCTTACCGATTGTGAATTGTCATTTACAATATATACATCCGCAGTATCTGGCTAGGATCACCGGCGTTCGTACAACTCCCTGATTTGATAGCAGCTATTGTTGATCAGTTTATAGCAATCGTTATAATCGAAAATTAAAATATTTTTTAAATTATCAAGTCGCTAGCCAAAGATTCAGATTTTATAAAAAGTTTTTTTACATTTTATTTTATGGGTAATTTTATGAATATTATTCTGAAGGTATAAGCCGATGGGAACCATGTTATACGGACGCCTCGCCACTAGTATAAATAATATCTGATATCTGGTAAAACAAAGCACAAAGCGTTGAGTTCCGCTACTACTTAACACATAAGGTCTTGAATGCGGGTGGAAAGCGGAACAGAGTGTCTCAACACTGGCGTTCAGTCTGACTACCTATACCTTAATATATCGATAAGTATATTCACGCTTTATCCCCCATAGCAGGGAAGTCGGAAAAAACCTAGTGCCAAGACACTCAAGAAACGGCGGAATGGCGGAACTCAACGCCGCGAATATTTCAAAGCATTTAAATTGTTCCATAGGTTTTATTTCCCCAGTCAGGTTCAATCATAGAACGCAAATCGTCCCTCGAGCTGTTTGCCTTCATTCGCTACATACAATCTTTTATGTGCCATCTATCTTAAAATTGTTTACTCTTTGCATTTCTATTAAAAAGTTAAATACGCAAAAGTGTGCATCAGTCCATACTAATATATTAATGAAGAAGCGTGTTTGTTTGTCCTTCTTTCATGTCGCAACGAAGCGATGTATTGCTACGAATTGCTACACACTGACGTTAGCTACTTTTTACCGCGAAATACCTCATTCCCATGGGAATATATAGATGATGGTGACGTGAATTTCATTGATCAAGAGAGCGAAATCGAGGATAATTGCTATTAATAAATAAATTAAAAAAAATAAAATAAAATAATAGTGTATTTAACCAATTTCCAAAAGGAAAAGGTTATCAATTTGATTTTTTTTTTAATTTGTACCGCATTACTTTTTACACAATGAATTTTAATGATTCTTTTTTTATATGATAACTTACATATAAATTTAATTATAGATAGGTAGTTTTTGAATTATTTGAAGTCAGTCAGTTTTCATTTTTAATGTTTTTCTAATTATTATCATTTGGTTTTCAAAAGTAACTAAAGAAACAATTGTTGATGCTTATTTAATATACCGAAAATATACCATTTTTTTTTGACGCACTATACCCCGCACACAACAGGGTAGACAGGGAACCAGAGAACCTAGTGTTAAGACACTCCGTCCTATTAATGTTTACGTTCCCTACTTTCGGCTGAATTGAGAGCATTGCGTGCTGAGTGGCAGAATTCAACGCAACAATATTCCCGTTGCTTATATCTAGCTCTAATAGTTTTTTTTAGCTTCACTCTGTATCCCGCATATAGCAGGGTAGGCAGAGGGAACCTGAGAACCTAGTGCTAAGACACTCCATTCTCTTTGAACAATTCCTTTCCCCACTTTCCGCAGGATTGAGCCATTGCGTGCTGAGTGGCGGAACTCAACGCCGCGCTTTGCCTTGTTACCAGACCCAGGAAATGAAAATACTAAATATTATTTAAAATTCTCATTTCCTGAAGTAGGAATCAAACCCATAACCTATCGCGTTTACAGTCTCCGTATCTGCGCCACGACCGGCGTCCTAATAGATAACTCACAATTAAACGTTACCTATTTCAATACAAGGTTTAATTAAGAACAAAGCGTATCGGCTAGTCTATTTATATGTAATTATTCAACACACAGCTGCGAAACTTAGATAGCGAATTAGAATTCAGAATCATGACCTCGAATTGGCCTCATGTTCCGTTGCCATGCAAATGCAAGCTATAACACGAACTGAGAACGTTACTTCCATATTGCATCTGCTTGCATATTTGTATATCTTAGAATAATATATAAATGATAATATTTTAATTATTTTCAAACGCCTGTCGCGGCGCAGAAGCACAAGTGTGCGACTAAGCGCGACAGGTTGTGAGTTCGATTCCCACTCCAGGAAATGCAATTTTTCATTTTCAATTCGGCGGAAAGTCGGGAATGGAGTTTCAACATTAGGTTCCTCTGCCAACCCCTGCTATATGCGGAATACAGCGTAAAGCTATATGTTTGTATTTTCATTTGTCCACCTGGTAAGACAAAGCATGACGTTGTTCCGCCGATTAATACACAATATTTTGAATTCGGCCGTAAAACGGCGGAGGTAAAGAGAGACTATGTGAGGTAAAGAGTGAAGCTGTAAAAATATTTATTCAAATTTAACATTAAATATTATTAAGTAAATAAAAGAAAGTGGATGGATTATCTTTATAGTAAAGTCTAAGTAAAGCTGCAAAGAAGAGAAGTAAAACCTTAAACTTACTAACTTACTTAATTACTAAGGTTTTCCCATTCCCACCCATCCTTCCCCAAAATGTGGTGGTTCCGAGAAATCTGAATACTACATTGTCCTCCTTCCAGTATCTGTATCCTCTAGGGAAGTTATAACGCATCTACAACATCTCTGGTGTTGTAGATGTTCATAAGAAGGTATCCACTTCAATACCATCAGGTGGTCCTTCTTGCCTGTTTGCCATCCGTTAATATCCATAAAAAAAAACTACTTAATTTTAATAAGATAGTAACAAGAACGGTTAAAGGGTTAAAATTATTATTTTTCTATCCTGGCAAAGATATTTTGTTTATGTTAAAATATAATATTCTTATAGGATTGCAAACAGTGAGTCAAAATAACCTCTTCTCTAGAACTTTTTACCTTGATAGATAGATGATATATCAAAAAGTATAGTAATGCTAAAAACAAATTAATTTAAATATGTGCCCGGTTTACACACATTAGGCGGCTATGAAATAAATATGAAATACACGAAAAGTATAACACTTCATTTATGGTAACTTTTTTTAAATTTAAATTTTATTTGAAATTGTTACAGGTCACACAATCTTTTGTACAATGTACTCGTACAGTAAGACGTATAAAAATGAAAATGATCGTGCGCGGTTAAGAAATATCCTTAAATCCAATTCTAAAACCTCAAAATTGCTAATCCAGCAGATCTTTGTATATTAAATCAATTATCTCCGAGATCATCATCTATTAAGTAACTTTGTAAGCTGAAGTCTTAAATGGATTTCTCTATTTGAAGCGAGGCATGTCTCTGCATTTGTTAACGAAAACAGATTGCGTAGCGTAGGTATAGCACTGATCCACGTCCAATTCCCCGTGACCTATAAAGCTCCAATCTTTTATACCTGTTCTATACATGTTAGAACAGATCGGGAGGGAAAAGCGGTGTCAAGTTATCCTGGGCATGCTTTCGCCCTACTATACTAATCCTGAGTAAACTGAAACGTAACACTGAAGATCGAAGTAAATTCCGCACTTTATGCGTTAATAATTTCTAAAAGGGATCTTGCTGTCGCCTATTCATTTTATACAAAACAACTTAAACCTTGTGATATAAACTAAAGTTGCAAACAAAGGCTTTTTGTAATGTTCCTGAATTGAAGGATAAAAACTATTTTCTATGAAACTCGTAAAGTCAAAGTCAAAGTCAAATAATTTTATTCAAAATAAGAAGTTACAAGCTTCTTTTTTGAACGTCAAATAATTTACCACCGGTTCACTAAATTTAATGCCTGAGACCTGAGAGGCTGGCGCAAGAACCTCATGGACTTTTTTTTTTTTTTTTTATATTCGACAATGGCTTACAATTCATTATTGGCAATGATACCTTGAAACAGACTGAGCGAGCATTTCGTATGTATTATTTGCGTATGTAATTATTATTTGTTTTGCTATAAAATTAATAATGTATTGTTACTCGATTTCTTTTCATCGATTGATGAAAAGAAATATGTATTTTTAACAGAAACATTAATATGTAATTTTAATAGTTTTTAGCGATCATTCGCCTTTTACATTGTATCCATACAAAGCGGCATCTATCAACAAGTCATTTATGTTCGACTGACACAAAAGTTCGAAAGTTACTAAATAACTGGACTGAACACAACTTTAAACAAATAAGTTATGCAATATGATCAGCTATATGGCAGTTAGTGCAGAGTAAATTGTTATATAACTAGGCTCCCTTTGCTTATATGATATGGAAGGCAGAGAAGAGAAGTTTAAGAATAACCTTATCTAGTTTTTATTCTAGTCAAAAATAATAACATTCCTATGGATTGGGTCTCAATTCGGCGGAAAGTGGGAAATGGAGTCTCTTAACACTAGGTTCTCTCTGCCTACCCTGCTATGTGTGGGATACAGCGTGAGGTTATGTATGTATTTAAAAAATAATAAGTAAATTTAAAACAAAAAAAGAACTTAAAAGTTTAAAAAAGGGAAAGAAAAATTATTTTCCTGGCGAAGATATCGGATTTATTCTATAAATATATTGTATCGTCTTTGTATCTGAATACGTAAGCAAATTTACAACCGAGCAATAGGCCAAAATAACATTGTGAGATATTTTTGCATAATTTGATAGATAGAGGGTAAAATTAATAAAATATTTTCACAAACATATACTTTATTTGTCTGTCCTAAACATAAACAAAACTCTAAAATACTTTCACTTCAAATTCAATTATTTTCTATTTAAAATTATATTAAAGAAATGAAACATTCAAATTGAATTATCTCCTTTATTTTACTTAATTCAATTAACGTCTTAATAAAGCAGGACGTCACGTAGATATACAAAACACCGGGCCCGCATTATCAATCATTTCAGTCTTTGTTGGAATATTGTAAAAAGTGGTAATCAAATTAGTAACTGTCACGGCTCCAGCGTTGCTTGCTGAAATATAATATTTTGTCAAATCATTTAACTAAATGTTGACGCGTTAACAACGCGTTGTCTTTAGCAATGTATATGTCACTTTATATAAACCTGTATGTCAAGCGCATGGAGTGTGTTTTATTTTATTAATTTAATATACTTTTTTTGCATTATTTAAAAAAAATCGTTAGCATTCTGCACTCCTTCTCTATATAAACTATAAGTGTGCCAAGTTTCATGCTCCTTCGTCCGCGTAATTTTCGTAAAAAGGGGTACAAACTTTTTGTTTTAATTGTTTATATAAAGACTAGATTTATAAACCGGCTTGAAGAAGGAGGAGGTTATGATACCTAACTTTTTACTGAATGAACAAATTTTGGTGATTCTGTTTTTTACACTGAATCATACTCAGTCACTCATAATTTTAAATTATTTTTATTTTAACTTCACACTATATCCCGCATATAGCGGGGTAGGAGAGGGAACCAGAGAACCTAGTGTTAAGACACTCCATTCTCTTT
>JAKGSA010000976.1:74045-120298 GCA_033558755.1 Philaethria dido | reverse complement strand
GTTATCAAACCCAAGAAATGAAAATACTAAATTTTACATTTCCTGGAGTGGGAATCGAACCCACAACCTGTTGCGTTTACAGTTGCACGCTTGTGCCTCTGCGCCACGACAGGCGTTTTTTAAATTTCGTATATACTCGTATATATGTATTTAGCCTATAAGGTATTATTATACTAATGTAATCTATTTCTTAAAGTAGCATAATAAGATTTCATAAAAAAACAGTAAAGTATTCATTAAAATTCAAATTTTTAATTAATTTCTTAGTTTTGTTTAGCTTCACGCTGTATCCCGCATATAGCAGGATAGGCAGAGGGAACCTGAAAACCTAGTGTTAAAACACTCCGTTCCCCACTTTCCGCCGAATTGAAGCATTGCGTGCTGTGGCAGAACTCAACGCCGCGCTTTGCCTTGTTATCAAACCCAAGAAATGAAATACTAAATTTTACATTTCCTGGAGTGGGAATCGAACTCACAACCTGTCGCGTTTACAGTCGCACGCTTGTACTCTACCAAACTTTTACATTTCCTGGAGTGGGAATCGAACCCACAACCTGTCGCGTTTACAATCGTACGCTTGTGCCTCTGCACACGACAGGCGTCAATTTTAAGCAATAATTTCTTAATATTTTCCCTATTCATAATATCATAAATACATATATTCTTTAATATAGGTAGAAGTATTTTTATATATGTCGACAATTAAAGAAAGGAAAAGAAAGTCCAAATTGTAAGCATACAAACCAAGACACCCATATTAAAACCCTTTTATAGCCAAAAAATATCATTTTTAGCTCTTGTGGTCAGCGGTACAACACGTCGCTGTTACCGACACGTTACTAAACTAGGTTAATGTTTTTGACTCCAGCTTTTGTTGGAACTATACAATGTACGTGTATGGATACGGGATACAAATTATGTTATAAATTTTATTATTTTACCAACGTCAAAAAAGGTGGAGGTTACTTATTTGAATGTATTTTTTTAAGTGTGTTACAACGTAACTTTTTACTGGGTGAACAAATCTTGATGGTTCTTTTTTTTTATATAGTGTGCTTTATTGTTGATGCGTAAAACGAATAGTTTCTGAGTTATTCGTAATTATTTTATGTTATAGTGTATTCTATTTGAAATCGGTTTCCTGTTTTGTTAAAATATTAATTATTAGAACTTTTTTGTTTGGTATTATATATTCCAGAATATCTATATTTCTGGTTCGTCTGGTTTTGATTTAGAATTGTTAGCTATAGAGACCTATTATTTAAGTTTCACTTAGCTTTTTTGGATGAAAATTAAAACCCTTACAAAATTGGGAATCCGTTATAAACTCCTGCTCGATTGGGGACTCGAACAGGCTTTGTGGGACTACGGAGAACAAAACCAACCGTGCGATTAATCAATAGTATTTTTTATTTTAAAATTAAAAATATAGATTGCATTGCACTTAATTTAAAAAAAAAATTCAATTATTTATAGAAGTTACGAGTTATTATGTAACAATTAAAAGCGGACGGTTCATACCTAGTAGTACCATCAAAAGTTAATGTGAAAATGGGAGTCATTGAACTTGTTATTGAAGAATGCAGGTTATGACATTCGACATGTGTTAAGACGCCAAGCTCAGTAGAGAATTCTAATTAATATTTAAAGTTATTATAAAAATTGTAGGTATTACATACCAAAAAGAAGATAAATTACTAATTAATTTATCTTTATGGTAATTAACTACTTTCATATTGCAGTGCTAGCATTAAATATTAACTTAGTTGGTAACAGCTGTTTAACAATTATTTGGTTCTACCTACCTGAAGCGTGAAGTTAGGCTTCACGCTTTATCCCTAGCAGGGTAGTCAGAGAGAAGGGAAAACGCTACGGTCCCTGCATACCTCTTTCGCCTCGTCCACAGTCATTAACCTCTTCATGCATTCTCTCCGGGGGGTCCTCGTGCTTTTTACGTGACCTTCCTCCAGTATCATTGATACTGTGTTCTCGAAGGTCAACCGAGGTCTCCCCCTACCTCTCTTGCCGCTCATCATTGCTTCATATATACATATTTCATAAATAATAATATAGGTTCAGTAGTTTTTGCTTGAAGGAATAACAAACATCCATGCATCCAACTTAACAAATTTCAATCGAATTGTGTTCAGGCTTCGTAAATAGAATTTATCTACTGCCATTTGGCCCAAGAATATCTAGCAAAAAGGTGGTAAAAATTCTAACAACATTTTACAAACTTTTAACATAACATCGTTGAATATAAAATGAAATTGTTTGTACCAAAACAGTACAAGTGTTACTTCGAAAACTTGAAAATCTACTTAAATAATTCTTCAACGTCGTTGTAGCGCAGCAGAAATAAGGCTAAATAGCAAAAAATAATTACTTACACGTTTTATCCCGCATAGAAGGGTTGTCTGAGAGAACTTAGTGTCCAAACACTTCGTTTGTCGCTTTCCGTCCGATTTCGAAACATTATGTGTGATGTGGCAAGATCCAACTCCGGTTTTTTCAAAGCGGAGACGTGAAAATATTTTAAATAAGACAATTCGTATCTCCCGAGTGGGAATCGAACCCACAACCAACCATGCTTACTCTGAGGCAGTCCCATGATAGCCTCAAATTTAATAATATTATGTGGTCTACATAACTGTTTATGATTCCAATATCCAGATAGAAGTATTTAAAACGAATATTTTAACAGGCACTTTAGACATAATGAAAATGAGCTCCATTCAAAGGGAGAACATAGAGAGATTTATCACAAATTTCTAGATTAATAGTCTATATTATATAGTCCCCGGGTCCTATGGTACAAGTGCAAAAATACAATTTTACAGGGAAGCAATTTAAAAATTTCTAAGATTGAATTTTTATGATTATTCAAAGTAAATGAATTCAATAAATAATGAATCTCTTGAATAGTAGCAAAATAGCAATAATAAATCCATTCAATAATGACAAAATTACAATTTTAGAAAATTTTAAATGGATTTTGTATGATTATGGTTTTGCTCTGTAAAGTTATGCTTTTGCATCAGTAGCTGTGTACGCAGGACCGGTCGTACTGACCATAAACCTTATCGAACCTATATTAATCTTTAACCATGTCAATCGAATAGCCACATCAAGAAGAGCCAATTTCGAAAGGAAATTCGGTCTGAGGCAGTGACAAATACTCGATTTTATTTCACTTTCATCTCGACCAAGTACCTTATCTGGGGATAAGAGTTGAGTGGCGTGTATTATGGGCGATGGTAAACACACTTGAATAGTGCCAGGAAAATCGACATGTGTGAAGGGAATATTTTATTCAAAATGATTAATGGAAATATTGGATTATATATTCAATTTTGAAATCGTTTCAAGTATTATTGAGTCAAATATGGAAAGTTTACTGAAGTATGAATAATTTATATACAGAAATTGTAGTAGAATTACGCAGCTATCGATATTTCATTTGTATATTGCTTTTATTTGATTGATTAACCACAAATAATATTTTTTAATATAAAGTAAAAAATATATTTGAATGAATTTTTAAAATTTTTACAATAAGGTTGTCTAGACCTTCAGCATGAGAAATTTCATCATGATACGAGCTATCTAAAGTAATATTGCCTTTTGCATCCAGTTTTTTAGCCAACAACAAAGCGATAGTCTCACCATTCACTATTCGTTAACAGGAACAACTTTTAACACCATCACAATTTCAACGACATTCCACGAACATTCTTGTTAACTTTTCTTTTTCTGATTTAACGAGATTATCATAACTAGCGTCTCCGTAGATGCGTTAAAAACGCATTGCGTAGTAATGTCACAGTATATGTCACTTTATATAAACATGGATGTTAAATCATGGTAGTCTGTGTAACGTTTATTTTATAAGTTTAATATATTTTTATGTATTATTTTTAGAAAATATTATTATTGTGCAGTCCTCTATATAAACTATAAGTGTGCCGAGTTTCACGCTCCTCTGTCCGTGTAACTTTCGTAAAAAGGGATCCAAAATTTTTCCTTCACGTATTTATATATAGATGTTAAATAACAATATCACTATGACAACATTACCAGCCAGTACCTCTTTATAAAATGTGCTAAATTCATTAATTACAGATTTAAATTAGTCTCGATATACTATAATATTATATAAGTTATTCAAATTTGGGTAAAATACGATATATACTCGTAGTTATGGTATACTTGCAAATACCTTGAAAAACAGGATGACATGCGTGAAAATCAATAACTTAATATACTATTTTAATTATTATTTCAGCTTCATGTTTTGTGCTTAACGGCGTGGTAAGGTAAAACGGAGCGCCAAACGTTAAAATCTATTTCTTTTGCCTCGTCCATAGATATTTTATATGTCTATAGACTGTCCATACAGTCCTCCGGAGGGACCGCATGTTTTTACATGACCTTCCTTCAGTATTATTAACACTGTGTTCTTGATGGTGTACCTACCTATCTACCTAACTTCACACTTTATCCCTAGCGGGGTAGTCAGAGAGAACGGAGCGCCAAACGCTACGGTCCCTGCATACCTCTTTCGCCTCGTCCACAGTCATTAACCTCTTCATGCATGCCCTCCGGGGGGTCCTCAAGATTTTTACGTGACCTTCCTCCAGTATTATTTATACTGTGTTCTCGAAGGTCAAGCGAGGTCTCCCCTTACCTTTCTTGCCGCTCACCTTTGCTTCATATATCTTTCTCACCATTCTTTCATCACTCATCCTCTCGACGTGCCCAAACTATGGTCTAATAACTAATTTTAAAATATTTTTGACGAGCAATTGTTAACAAAGTCTGGGTACACCTTTAATATTGCTAATAATAAAAAGAAAATATTATAAGGGAAATTTTAAATAATCTTATTTTCCAAGTTCCAGATTAACGTAATGAACTTGCAAAAACATTACACCCGGATTCGATGTCCATAATATAAAATAAAATGAAAGACTAACGTCTGCTCGGATTTTAGGGCCAATGATTGATGTTAGAAGCTTAATTAATCTTGCTCAAGTCAGCCTGCTTCTACTTGATTGTTGGCCGCAACTAGGTTATTTGTCGCGAATCTTTATCGATATTGCATGCGAGTGGATTTTTATGTTCAGATTTCAGATCTTAAGCTTTTCATCCTAAATAGAATTTTTAATAAGTACACAAATATGATGTAAAAGACACGAGAATTTTTTCCGTCATACAATCCGACTACTGTGTGTGTACTTGTGAAAGTGCGACTAGAGTGCATATGCAGTTGTGAGAGTGCGACTAGAGTGCATCTGCAGTTATAGTAGTGCGACTAGAGTGCATCTGCATTTATAGTAGTGCGACTAGACTGCATCTGCACTTGTTGTAGTGCGACTAAAGTGCGAGTAAATTATTTTTTTTTTATAACTTCACTCTGTATCCCGCATATAGCAGGGTAGGCAGAGGGAACCTAGTGAGAACCTAGTGTTGAGACATTCCATTCTCTTTCGACTTTTCCGTTCCCCCATTTATTTATTTTATTTTAGTAAATTAGTTCACCCAGTAAAAAGTTATGCGGTAACACACATAAAAAATACAATCGAATTGAGAACCTCCGTTCTTTAAAGAAATCAATTACATATAAAGGAAGTATCAATGCTATTCTAAAGTATACGAAATTAACGAAATATAACGAAATATTCCACCATACACAAAAGCCCACTGTAATAGACATGACGACATTTTTCGTCATGAAAATTAATCGTAATATATTGAACGTATTACGTTCTACGTTGTTCTCATCTATTAAATTTAGAGTGGGATATAACTTAGGGATATATGCCATCATATTGAAGAGTCGAGAATTTTCATGTTAAACATTATGAAAATAGTTGAACAAAAGCTTATTCCCCAAAGGTTAATTTATAATTAAGAATTATGACTTTTATAGGGTTTATAAAGCTTTATTTACTAAAAAAGATATTATATAGTAAGAATAAACACTAATCTTTGCAAAACAAGTAGGAATATATGTATTTGTCATAAATACAAAATTATTTGTTCCTTAATCATCTCAGGATACAATTGCAATGTAAATTGACTTCATTTAACTTATTTCTTTATTTAAAATGCTTATATAGTCAAATACTAGCAAGACGTGCAGGCAAATAGCCAGAAGAAACGATTGCTTGGCAAAATGACAACTGTTTTGGATAACTACAAAATTTTCTTGACAATAGCTCTGACGAATGTAAATATTTAGTTACTTAATGTTATTCAAATATTTACTAGTGTTTTTTTATGAAAATCACTAAATTTGTTTTTTTTTTATTCTAGTGTTAAGACACTCCTCCATTGCATGATGGAATTTTACGCCATACTTTTCTTCAAAGCGGAGAGAGAATGCCTGTGGCGCTGAGGCACAAGCGTGCGACTGCAAGCGCGACAGTTTATGGGTTCGATTCCCAGTCCAGGAAATGGAATTTTATCATTTCCTAGGTTTGGTAACAAGGCAAAGCGCGGCGTCGAGTTCCGCCACTCAGCACTAAATGCCTCAATTCGGCGGAAAGTGGTGAACGGAGTGTCTTAAAACTAGGTTCCCTCTGCCTGCCCTTCTATATGCGGGATACAGCGTGAAGCTAAAAAAAAAGAGACGAAAATAATGTAAAATATTCCTCCGAGTGGGTTCCAAGCTACAACCAATCGCGATTACTGTCAGACATCGTACCACTTCAGTACGATAGGCTACATGTGTAATTGTTTATTCTTAAGTTTATTTTTATTCAAAATCCGACAGAAAATATTTCGAAATTAGGCGGGAAATGGAAAACGGCGTTTTAAAATTAGGTTCTTATAGTCGTAGACTAGTATTACACATTGGTAATTAATAATGAGTGAATTTATAAAGAAATAGACATTATATCATAATAAAGAATAAAATATTCACATAGAATAATATTAAGATTTCAACAAAAAAGAAAACTGGCTATGAACAAAATAATATGTATCAAATAAAATGTACTATAAAATGAGTTTATTACGAATAACTCAAAAACTGCTTGTATATCTTGACTAGATTTAAACAAGACCACATCAGATGCACTAGCTATCAAATAAAAAATCATTATCAAAATTGATTCACCTAGTAAAAAGAACCTCCTCCATTTTTAAAGTCAGTTAAGAAAATATTAGTTTTTTACTCGTATCACTTTACAAACGCTCTACAAGGAGCCTCGAATCAACATAACAAGATAGAGGTACTTAAACTTATATACCAAGGAAATACGATCAAAAATATTCCAACGAAAGGTCGACGACCTTATTGTTAGCGAATTTTGGCACGTTCTACCTTTTAAGATTTTTTCTCGAATCTTTCGCTCTAGTGTTGTTGCCATAAATATTTTATTTCTTATTCCACTGTGAATAATATTGTCAAACAATCATGGGTCGTGGATTCGATTCCCACTAGGGGGAATGGTTATATTTAAGCTAGTTATATTTCCCCGCTCTGGTAAGACAAAGTACGGCACAAAGATACGCAACTCAGCACGTAATATCTCGAATTCGGGCGTATAGCGAAAAACGGAGTGTCTCAACACTAAACTCTCTATAATTAAACGTACATTATGTTTTTTTAATATTTTAAAAATACATAAATGATTGATATAAAACGATATATTACTGTTTTATTATAATATAACAATAATATAATAATTCTTTAAAGTCTTGTAAATTTTGGTGATGGTCCACATATTTGTCTTTTTTTTTATTTATATAGGATGGAAAACAAGCAGAAGGACCACCTGATGGTGAGTTGTCCTTCGCCCGTGGACACTTACAACACCAAAGGAGTTGTAAATGCGTTGCCGACCTAGTGTTTAGATGGGAGGGGGGAGGAAATAATGTAGTGGCCGCGGCAGTTTGCCATCGGAACCACCATATTCTGGGAAAAGGATGGTCTAAATAATAAATTTAATTTAACTCTTGAGAAAAACCTTTATCTTTAACTGAGTACATTAAAAAATTTATTTATTTATTTTTTTTTTTATGGATAACGGATGGCAAACGAGCAGAAGGACCACCTGATGGTAAGTGGTTACCTTCGCCCATGAACATCTATACCACCAGAGATGTTGTAGATGCGTTGCCAACCAGACGGAAGGGGAGGATAATGTAGTAGTCCGCTATCGGAACCACCACATTTTGGGGAAAGGATGGGTGGGAAGGGGGAAAACCTGGCTTACATGCCATCGAACCGGAACACATCACAAGATATTTGGCGGTTCGTCTTTGACATGATAGTGGTCGCGAGACAGACGGAGGACGAACCTCCTACCACCAAATAAAAAAATGCAGAAGAAAACAAAAAAGGCACAGACCAAGTTGTATTAAAAACTCACAAATAAAGAAACCAGAGTAGTTCAACTACCATACATACAATTCTATATATGTCATGTCAAATCACAATAACAATATGTTATGGATTATAAGACGTATGGCAGTCCATCAACCACTGACATGATTTGTCCAAATCTATGTACATAGAAACATATGTTGTATATATACAAATGAACAACGAGGAACTAAGTATAATTTACTATAATAATCAACACGCTCATTATATTCTAGATAAGGCTTTGTTTATAATGAGAGTTTTTTTTTGTTTTCAGGAAGGTTTTTAAATACATACATACATAGCTACACGCTGTATCCCGCATATAGCAAGGTAGGTAGTTCCCTCTGGAACCTAGTGTTAAGACACTCCGTTCCCCACTTTTCGCCGAAATGAGGCATTGTGTGATGAGTGGCGGAACTCAACTACACACTTTGCCTTGTTACCCCAAACCCAGGAAATGAAAAATTCCATATCCTGGACTGGGAATCGAACCCACGACCTGTCGCATTTACAATCGCACGCCACGACAGGCGTTAGGAAGGCTTTCCTTATAAAAAATACTCGTAATACCTAAAAAATTAAATGTCATTGTAGCGCAGTGGGACAGACTGTGAACACCATGGTTGTGGCTTCAATTACCACTCAGGGAATGATTATATTTAATTAATTTTTATATTTTTGCTCTATTGAGACTAAGCACTGCATTGATTTCTGCCACACAATTCACCTGAAAAGCTTAAAACAGATTGCTATGGCACTCGGTGCTTTGAGGAAAAAAATGGTAAGCCTCATAATATCAATATTTTGGCTTAATAATATATCATGTAATTTTAATCAGTGTCGTAGCGCGTCCTAGTAACTTAAGGTTACTGTACCTTGCTTTGTCATTTTAAGTATAATTTTATTGAAGTAATTTAATAAAAAAACTGTCGTGGCGCAGAGGCACAAGCGTGCGATTGTAAATGCGACAGGTTGTGGGTTCGATTCCCACTCCAGGAATGTAAAAGTTTAGTATTTTCATTTCCTGGGTTTGGTTACAAGGCAAAGCGCGGCGTTGAGTTCCGCCACTCAGCACGCAATGCCTCAATTTGGCGGAAAGTGGGGAACGGAGTGTCTTAACCCTAGGTTCCCTCTGCCTACCCTGCTATATGCGGGATACAGCGTGAAGCTATATGTATGTAATTTAATGAAAAAACCAAAAAAATATCTTTTTTGTTCATATATTTCTCATTATAAAGAAACCCAGTATTATAAGACACTATCTCCATTACATCTATTTTAGAATCATCGAAATCAGAAAAAAAAATAACATCACAATAAGAATAAATAATTAAATAAAAATATTTTAAATTTATTTTGTAAAATTTTTAAAATATTACATCTAAATACATTTTAAAGCAAAATATATTGCCAAAACAGGCGTTTCCAGTAACGATATTGATTGATGAGTCGTGTATGGAGGACTAGTGACGGGATCATCTTGCTATTTGATTGATCGTGAAAGTCTCTGCTTCGTGACGTTTCCATATTTCAGTCAAAGCTTCACCTCTTTTGAGAGGACCAGACGTGCTTGGTTTATTTATAAGTTGAATAAGTTCTGGCTGTATGTGCTATGGTTGGAAGTTCAATGCCTACTTGTAGATTTTTTTAGATAGAGAGAACCTAGTGTCAAAACATTTCGTTTTTCTCCTCCTCCGAGGAGACATTTCGTGTAGAGTGATGAAACTAAACGCTGCCACCGCTGCCGTCTTATCTGAGCAAACAAATGATAATGTAAATAATTTCCCAAGTTGGGAATCGAACTCACAACCACCGCGTTTACAGTCAGGTGCCATTCGAATGCATCACGATAGGCCCTGAAAATGGGATTTTATATTTAAATTATTTTCATTTGTACGGTCTAATATACAAATGCATATTTATTTTTCGCCACCCAACGAATGTCTTAGTTAAAAGTAGAGAATTCTGATATCTTAATATTATATACATACACATAAAGCTTCACGCTGTATCCCGTAAATAGCAGAGTAGGCAGAGGGAACCTAAAAACCTAGTGTTAAGACACCCCGTTCGCCACTTTTCGCCGAATTGATGCATTACGTGCTAAGTGGCCAACAACACCGCGCTTTGCCTTGTCACCAAACCCAGAAAAATGAAAAATTATATTTCCTGGAGTTGAAATCGAACCCACAACCTGTCGCGTTACACTCGCACGCTCGTGCCTCTGCGCCACGATAGGCGTTAAAATAAATATTATATAAAGAATAATAATTCTCTTTGTCTACCCAATTACGAAAATTAAAAAAAAATAACATGAACAAAATTAAATAATATTTCATTTTCTGATTAGTCAATTCAGAGCAAATTTTCTCAATGACCTTTACAAATAGTTACGGTGTTTTAGTTGTTGTGGTCGTACCAGCTGCACAAGTTGGATAGTTAAAAGGTTTTATTCAGTCATGACTGAACGTAACGGTGAGTAGCTTTGCTTAAAATTTTGAAATTTATGTAATATATTTGTTAAAGTTTATATTGCTAAAAGTGAAATATGTATTTAAAAAGTAGCTTCGCGTTTTTTCTCACATAGCGAGGTAAGTATGTAGAAATAAGTGTCATGACACTCCGATCTCCGCTTTTCACATGAATTCCACACTTTGCGTATTTAGTAAGAATACAATGTCAGAATAGAAAGATTTGTATTACCGGAGCGGGGAAATGAAAATTCTTCATCAGTCCTCTAAGTGGGGATCGAATCCAGGACCCTCGCGTTTATATTAGACGCTGCTTCTACATTACAATATCCTATATATATCTATGTAAATCACATATTATAATCATAAAACTAAATAGACTTACTTTGTGAGATAAGCCATTTTCCTTCCATATTTACATATAATAAAAAACTAACCATTTACATGTGAATAACTAATAACAATCGATGAATAGACTGAACTAAGCAAATATTGCTTTCAGTAGAGTGAATAAAACTCTAGTAAAGCACGAAATAAATGTCAAATATCAAGCCTTAACGAAAATAAACAAGGGGAAGAAGGCGAAGGCGAAGCCGTAAGAAGTAGTCGATGGCAAGGGAATGGAAACAATAATAATAGATAATGATGGCGGGGGATCAACCGATTTAGGCCGTATGATATTTTCAAGGTGATTATTACTCAATTTCACGATAGATTCTCTTCTTCCCTGAAATTGAATAATAATTGCCATAAAAATACATAGGAATTATCATATTTTTAAAAGGTAGTACTTATAGTGTATATTAATAAATATATGTAAAAGTCTCCGGATATTCATTGAGATTGGCGGTCAAAGCACAGCCGAGACTATTCTGCGTAGAAGCTCAAATTAAGCGTGTTCTACATCCTTGGAAATTTTAATCAAAATCAAAATCAAATAATTTTATTCAAAGTAAGAAGTTACAAGCTTCATTTTTTGAACGTCAAATAATCTACCACCAGTTCACTAAATTTAATGCCTCAGACCTGAGAAGAACCGGCACAAGAATTTCAGCGAGACTTTTTTTAAATTTTTTTTTTCCTCAGTCAATGGTGCACTAAGAGAGGAATTCCCAAAATTATCATAGAAACGAGTAAAAAAAATAATTTTACGTTACTGCATTTACTACTTGTATACTACGCAGATAAAGCTGACGGCGAGAATTAGTTTATCCTTTTGTTTTCAGCCCAAGCACATTTTTCACAGTTTCACAGATTCGTGGTCGCATTTGAATACTTCTTCATCATACAATGCTAGTCAAAAATATGCACCACTAGAATCTAAACTAATATGATAAATAGATAGACTGTTTTTTTTTCATGTTGCATGAACGCGATGTTATGCAAATGCGATATTTTGGCATATCTTGCTTTTTTTGCGGTAAAACATCTCACTCCCTCGGGAAGATCCGTAATGATGTGTATATGAAGGCGCCATACTCATTTCCTATTAAAATTTATTATTAATTCCCCATTGACAACACGACCAAAGCCACGGAGGGCCAAGCTTTTAAAAAATAAATATATATATATATATATATATATATATATATATATATATATATATATATGTTTTTATTTTTCATGAAGATTATTCTCGTATTATATACAAACATAAAGTAATTATTAGTCATTGTAAAAACAATATTAATTATCGGTGCGCTGTAGTATATATAGCTCATCACGAACTATAGTAACAGAGAGAATCTGGAAACCCAGTGTTAAAACACTCCGTTCTAATAAGATTTCCAATCCCCAATTTTCACCAAATTGAGGCTCACCATGCTGAGTGCCGGAACTCAGCCCCGCGTTTTGTCTTATATACCAGGCAATGAAAATATTAAATATTAATCATTACAAATATTTAATATTTTTGTTTCCTGTAGTAGGAATCGAACCCATAACCTATCACGTTTACAATTGCACCCATGTGTTTCTGCACCAGGAGCTCTATATTAATTTTACAATCAAAATAAATCAATATTTATTTTGTTTGTAAAATTATTTTACAGAAATAACGCAACGCTGTAAATCAATTATCATTAGTCATAACAATATTTTTATTATGAAAACAATATGTACAACAATTTGGCAATCGAGTTTCAAGCGCACTATTTATAGAGCCGAAAGCTCTTATAACGGCGTTTCAAGTGCTTAGTACAATTTTGATTTGACTTGACATAATCTTTATTAAGATAAGAAGGTTTTTTTAATGTTAGTTTCAAACAATAAACATACTTAAGTATATAATTCTTTTAAATTTATGATTTATGTCCATATCCCATCCATAGCTTCACGGTGTATCCCGCATATAGCAGGGTTGGCAGAGGGAACCTAGAGACACTCCGTTCTCCACTTTCCGCTAAATTGAGGCATTGCGTGCTGAGTGGCGGAACTCGACGCCGCGCTTTGCCTTGTTACCAAGCCCATGAAATGAAATATTCCATTTTCTGGAGTGGAAATCGAACCCAGAACCTGTCGCGCTTACAGTCGCACGCTTGTGCCTCTGCGCCACGCCAGGCGTTATGATGATTTATGTCTAGAGAGATATCTAATTTTGGAACTGAATATTTTCTTACAGATGTAGCTCTAAAATTAGCCATTTTTTTACATATAGAGGTAATCGTAACGCATGAGTACAGTTTGACTGTAAACGAAATTAGTTGTTGGTTCGATGCTCATCCGAAGGAATTATTATATTTTATTTATTTTCATTTCTTCGCTCTAGCAAGACAAAGCACGGTGTCAAGTTCCGCCACTTAGGTTATCCAGAATAAAGCATGAAGCTGCAAAAACAAAATATATTTATGTATAAAGACAGAAAGCTTCATGTTAAGTAGCGAATCTCAACGCCGCGCATTCTCTTGCCAGTGCGTAAAATGAAAATATTTAACAAAATTTAAATATTTAATATATAAATACAATAAAAGCAAACTCAATTTGGCTGAAAATGGGGAATCAAAGTCTTAAGAGAACGGAGTGTCTCAACACTAGGTTCTCAGGTTCCCTTTGCTTACCCTGCTATATGCGGGATACAACGTGAAGCTAAAAAATATAAAAATATAATAAAAGCTTAATTCACTTAATAACTTTATACGTTCAATAGAAAATAACCACAATATACGCTAACTTCTAATAAAGCTTTCAATGCTGAACTATCGTCAGTGTCAACTGCGTATGGGAAAGCTGATATTAGCTACTACGAGTATACTTAAGGTGTAATGTTACGGAAGACGGGCGTCAATGTTCTCTTTGTTGAGTTATCTAGCCAAAGGATACTTATTTACTTTGTATATAAACAGAAACATGTTTTTGTTTTTAATAAAATTCTTCATCAGGTCAAAAATATAATAATTTGTGCTATGCTTTAAAGTTATAGCAAATTTAAAAAGAGCTACTGTTGAGTTTCTTGCCGGCTCTTCTCAGCAGAACTGCCTTCCAAGCCGGTGGAAGCTTCCGTTAGGACTGACACTACTGACATCTTTTGTAAATTGACGATTCAAAGGTGCTTGTAATAGCTTATTTGAATAAAGAATATTTTGATTTTGATTTTGATTTGATTTTTGGTATCAAAATGAATATGGGTAACTATACAAAACAGCATAATGTGCTTAAATCTGTATTAAGCCTGTTGTTTTCCTAATTTTAATATAAGTTATTGGAAGATTCCAAATACATTTTTAATCGAAACTTTAGGTTTTACAATGCACTTTTCTAAAGTATTTTTATTTAAATACTAGTGTCCCCGTAAACGCGTTAACAACGACGTCAAACCATATGTAACATTTATTTTATTATTTTAATATTTTTTATGCATTATTTTAAAAAGATATCAATTTGCACTCCTTCGCTATATAAACTATAAGTGTACCAAGTTTCATGTTCCGTCAGCATAATTTTCATAGAAAGAGGTACAAAGTTTATGATTCACGTATTTATATATAGATAACCAAGTAGTAACTAATAATAGTCAAAGTTATTTAATAACATACAATACAAATTATACGTCTTATCACAACATATTGACTCAAAGGTCGTTGGTTATTGAAATTGTATCATTGAACTGATATTGGTTTCAACTTCATATGCCATGCCTTCCGTATATATAATTTCCTTTTTGAGTTTTAATTTTAATTATTTATTTAGAATTTAGGATTTTAAATAAGCCTAAATAAAAAAGGTAATAAAAAAAATATTATTTTCACGGACATTAAATTTTAGTCTAGCTAAATAACTTACCTGACACCTTATATTTAAACATACATACATACATAGCTTCACGATGTATCCCGCATATAGCAGGGTAGGCAGAGGGAACCTATTACTCAATTCGGCAGAAGGTGGGAAACGGAGTGTCTTAACACTAGGTTCCCTCTGTCTAGCCTTTATATTTATGATTTATTTATTAAATAGATCGTGATGGTTGTGTGTTCGATCCTCCCATAGGAGAATGATGATCATATTTAAAAATTATTTTCAATTCCCCAATCTAGTTAGAATGGAGTGTCCTAACACTCTTAACATAAAGAGAAAAAATTAAAACAAATCTAAACCTTAGTCAGGACTCAACTCAATCAAAACGCTAATAGTGTGCCATCTAGTAGCAATTTATAACAACACAAACTAAATACCTATATTATTTTAAGCTGACTTCAAAGAAAGAAGGGGTTTCAATTCAACTATTTTTGTAGCTTCACGGTGTATCTCGCATGTAGCAGTACTGAACCAATTTTGATGGTACTTTTTTTTTCTAATGTGGTTTCATTAAAATTTTGTTAATATTTGATGAGTAGTTTTTGAGTTATTCGTAATATGTTTATGCTTACTCCATTTTTTAAAATAGATTTATTTTCTTGTTAAAATTTAAATTACTTATATTTGTTATTAGAATAATGCGGACATAGGAGTCCATCATGGGAATGATAATTAATTTTAATATTTTTTTTTGATTAATCATCATACTCATATGTAAGTTATCTGTGTAATAATCCCAGATATTTGTGTAGTTTCAGATGACATCCGCGAACAACCGTAAAATTAAGCTTGATGAGATTATTGAGAAATCAAAATAATACAGGCTTGTGACTAATAAAAAAATATTAAAATTTAATCACATTTTTTTTTTTTTTTATTGATAACGGACGGCAAACGAGCAGAAGGACCACCTGATGGTAAGTGGTTACCTTCGCCCATAGACATCTACAACACCAGAGATGTTGTAGATGCGTTGCCAACCTAGAGGATACTGATGGAAGGGGGGACAATGTAGTAGTCCACTATCAGAACCACCACATTATGGGGAACGGATGGGTGGGAAAGGGGAAAATCTGGCTTACATGCCATCGAACCGGAACACATCATTAGGTATTTGGCGGTTCGTCTTTGACATGATAGTGGTCGCGAGCCAGTCGGAGGACGAACCTCCTACCACCTATAATACCTACCTAATCACATATAATAATAGTGACTAAAAAACACATAAAAGTAAAATTATTACTGGGAAAAAAGTAAAATTATAAATGGGACCACATTAGAAGCACTAGCTACCATAAAAAAAAAGATTCATTAACATTGGTTCATTTTGTAAATAGTTAGGCGGTAACACACCCAAAAAAAACAGTTGAATTGAAAACGTCCTCCTTTTTTACAAGTCGGTTACAAAGTAAACTAAATTTAAAATACAGAACCATGAAACTTACATCCCACACCTGAATTCTCTTTCCAATCGTGCTTACCATATAAAAGGTATCTATGTAAATAAAATAAAACATATAAGAATTAAAATTTGAATTAAAAAAACCTACTTCAAATAAAGTACACTAATAAATAACATCGTTGAGAATAACTCAAAAATTTAAACTGGGTGAACGCAGTTTTCTTCTTTTTTTTTTTTTATAACTTCACGCTCTAACCCGCATATAGCAGCGTAGGCAGAGGGAACTCGAGAACATAGTGTTAAGACATTCCGTTCTCTTACAACAATTTTGTTCCCCACTTTCCGCCGAATTGAGGCATTGCGAGCTGAGTGGCGGAACTCAACGCCGCGCTCAACGGAACTAAAAAAAATAATTAAAAAAATAAAAAAAAATAAACTTTTAACAAAAAAGAATACTAATTTAGAAAAAATAAAATGATTACTCGAGATTACTTAAATGGGACCGCATCAAAAGCACTAGCTATCATATAAAAAAAGGAATCATGAAAATACCCACATTAAAAAGTGATAACAAATACAACACAAAAAAATCCTTGAATAAAACTCAAAATACCTCTTTTTGTGAACTCGGTCAAAGAGTAAACTAAATTTAAAATACAGAACCATAAAACTTACATCCCTCACCTGAATTCTCTTTCCAATCGTGCTTACCATATAAAAGGTATCTATGTAAATAAAATAACACACATAAAAATGCAACGGATATTTCAATAAACTGGTTGCATCTAGTCTTTTCGTCCGAGTACACGTACCGTGCACATGTGAAATAGCATAACATGATTTATAGATGTCACGTTGTGGGAATTGTATGGTTTTATTTAATTTTAAAAGCTGACTGTAAACACGATTGGTTGTGGGTTCGATTCCCACTCGAGGGAATTTCAGCTTCATACTTTATCTTGCATGCAAGACAAAGCGTGAAGCTGAAACCCCGGCTAACCCCGGTGGGGTCGATATAGAGAACCTGGTGTCAAAACACTCTGTCCCACACTTTCTGCTAGACTTCGACACTGCGTGTTAAGTGGCGAAAATCAATGTCACTCTTTGTTTTATCAAAAAGGAGAAATGAAAATAATAAAAACGTTATGGAATTCAGTTCCACCGGTCAATATTAAGGTAAATTAAGTTTTGCTTCGACGTAGAGGCTGGTACCAATATATAGGCAGTTAGAGGAAGCCTAGTATTAAGACACTCCATTCGCCGCTTTCTACCCAAATTGGAAACACTGCGTGCTAAGTGGTGGAACTCAACGCCGCGTATTGTCATATCTACCTAGCTACCTAACTTCAGACTTTATCCCTAGCGGGGTAGTCAGAGAGAACGGAGCGCCAAACGCTACGGTCCCTGCATAGCTCTTTCGCCTCGTCCACAGTCATTAATCTCTTCATGCATGCCCCAATTATCATATCAGAGCAAAGAAATGAAAATAACTTAAATATAATCAACCCTGAGTGGGAATCGAACCCATAACCACGCGTTAACAGTCAGATGGTTTAATAACTGCGCTAATGGCCTCAACAGATGAGTGTAAAAAAGTAAAAAAAATTTTTAAAGTTTTTCACGCATTTCCAAATAAAAAGGTACTAATAATATGAAATTATTATGACAAATTGAAATGAGCTCAGCCAAGCATGTAATATTCGTATGCAGTTTCCAAAACTATATCTTTAGTGTGATAGCCTGGCTGCCGGCCAGATGTTTTGACCAGATAATATTATAACTCTCAATTGAGAGGAACTTCGTTTTGTTCAACATCCCATATTTAGATTAAGTTGTAGTAACGAATTAAATTTTTATTTATTTCATAATAATAATTAAAATGTTGACACAAAAAATCGACTGCAAATAAAAAACACTTAACTACATATAACAAAATTATTACGAATAACTCAAAAACTGCTTGTCACATGGTAACTCAATTTAAACGGGACTACATCAGAAGTAGCTATGGTATAAAAAAGCGAATTTTCAAAATCAGTTCACTCAGTAAAAAGGTGCGGCAGACATAAAAAAAGTTGTCGAATTGAAGTTTTACTTCTTTTTTTTGAAGTTGGTTATAGTTAAGATTTTAACAAAAAAGAAAACATACATAGCTTCACGCTGTATCCCGCATACAACAGGGTAGGGTAAAGGAACCTAGTGTTAAGACACTCCGTTCCCCACGGATAATCGCCGCTACAAGATGGCGGACACGCCATTTTGTAGTGGAGGCTATTTTTTATTTCTTATATTCAAAGAACGAATAGAAAAGCAATGATCGCTATTATAATACTAAATACACGTGACATTGGCGAAATGATTGGTGCTCAACTGGCACGCTCGAAACTCCATATGATAAGAACCAAACCAAACCTCCGTTCCCCACTTTCCGCCAAATTATAATAAAAATAAAAAAAAACATACTGAAGTATGTTATATGAATATAAATTATACTAAAATTATTACGAAAAACTCAAAAACTTGTAGTCCCAAGTAAATTTAAATAGCACCGCATAATAAATATCAGCTATCATATAAATAAACGAATAAACGCACATAAAAAAATCTAATTGGGAACCTCCCTTTTTGTGAATTCGGTTAATAAAAACCTTTTCAAACGTCTTAGGGCACGTAAGCATCAATCGTAAACTGATAATGAAGTCTCCCATTCCACCTATCAATTTATAACGTGACCTGCGAAAGCTTCGCAAGCTGCGACGTGGACGTAGGCCTTCGAGAACCTGTGGATATATTCCTTATCAGTTACTAATGCTTATTGAAACTTATAAATAAATAAATGTAGGTGGATTAATATTATAAATAATATCTAACTCCACAAGGCGACTATAAACGCGACAGGTTGTGAGTTCGATTCCCTGTCCAGGAAATTGATTTTATCATTTCCTGCATTTGGTTACAAGGCAAAGCGCGGCGTTGAGTTCCGCCACTTAGCACCCAATGCCTCAATTCGGCGGAAAGTGGAGAACGGAGTGTCTTAACACTAGGTTTCTTCTGCGTACCCTGCTATATGCGGGATACAGCGTGAAGCTATGTATGTATGTATGTAAAATCTACAAAAATAGAGTCTCATTGCTTTAAACAAACACTTTCACACCGCATCCTTACTTATATTATAAATGCGAAAGTAACTCTGTCTGTCTGTCTGTTACGTTTTCACGCCCAAGCCACTGAACCGATTTTGATGAAAATCAGTATGAAGGTAGAACTGAACTTGGGAATATTTTTTATCGCGAAAAAAATTTTTATAAAAATATATTTTTATTTTTTATATATTTTTTTTGACAAATAATCTAGATATTGGGAAAGTCTATAGGCTACTACTACTCCTTATACGTCGCGCGATATAGCCGAATTCCACGCGGGCGAAGCCGCGGGCAGAAAGCTAGTTTAAAATAAAAGGGGAAATAACTATTCAGTGCAAATTATAATAGAAATAAAAGTAACATCTACGCTCTCGTAACACAAAGCACGGTGTAGAGCTCCGCCACGTAACCCGTCATGTCTCAAGTTAAGGCGAAAGGTAACGGAGTGTCTTAATACTCCTTCTCTCTGACTACCCTGCTATGAAGGATAAAGCGCGAAACTGCTATTTTTATAAAGGTAACATTTAACATAAAGATAGCTTATATTATAAACATATTCCGTCAGATGAAAAATGAATGCACACCAATTACGTTTTATTGGATACTTCTGAACTGCGCCAAGTTAGCCATTAAAGTTTTTTTTTTTTTTTTTTTATGGGTAGCGGATGGCAAACGAGCAGAAGGACCACCTGATGGTAAGTGGTTACCTTCGCCCATGAACATCTACAAAACCAGAGATGTTGTAGATGCATTGCCAATCTACAGAATACAGATGGAAGGGAAGGACAATGTAGTAGTCCGCTATCGGAACCTTCACATTTTCGGGAAAGGATGGGTGGGAAAGGGGAAAACCTGGCTTACATGCCATCGAACCGGAACACATCATAAGAAATTTGGCGGTTCGTCTTTGACATGATAGTGGTCGCGAGCCAGACGGAGGACGAACCTCCTACCACCAAACAAGTTTCATAAGAAAATAAATTCAAAGAGTAATAATATCTCATTAAATTTCGGCTAACATTAGGTCGCTGCTAACAGTAAATCAGTTCCATTTTAACACATTTTATATAATGTAAACAAATTTAGTATTAATTTGAATATTTAATGCATACCTGCAACCGCTTCATACATTATTTTTGTGATTTCCACCGGGAAATGGCACAGTGTGTTTGTTAATTAATAATAATTAGTTTTGGTAGATGAGTTTTACTGTTACAATAGAGGTTTTGTTCTAATTAAATATAATTAACACTATCGAAAAGTATGAAAAAATGATAATTATTACAAGGAGTATTTTGACACTAGGTTCACTCAGACAGTCAGTGTCAACAACCAAGCCAACCTGTCAAGAAGCTATAAGAAATTAAGCTAGGAGCAGTTAAAAGAAACATATTTTACAGATGCATTACATTACTTACATTGCTACATTACTTTCTAAGTAATTTAAGGTCTACCTTTTCTAGTGAAATAAAAAAAATGTGTTATTATTGTTTGTGTGATAAAAGCGACACTGACCAGCTACCATATTTGCTTTAAAAAAATTAAAATACTTAGTGTAATATATAAAAATTCTAGTCACGCTTTCGTGTAATGCTTTATAAAGTATATTTTATTCATAGGACCTTATTGTGCGTTTCGTGTGCAATTTTCTATGTTTTTTTTTGATACGAGGTAGAGTCAGGAGCAGTAGGTATAACAGCGAAATTTCTCTATATTCTACTAAGAGATCTCGGTCTTTTTAGAAATACCATACCATACCATAGTTCGTTTTCAGATTCAGACTTGATTAGGGAGAGAGCACGAACAGGAAGGTGGAGGTGAATGTTAATGCACATTTTAAAGGGACCCTTAAACTTACACTGGGGTCGTAAGTCCCAGGCACTCTCTAAACTCCTCTTTCTGCAACGCGATGGGCTTGGCACCCGTACGGTGAATCCATGGATTGCTAAGAAATTTTTCATTAGATTTGAATTGTTTAGGTCAACAATATTTAATTGAGTATTATATAAAAACATACAAATTCACAATTAAAACAATAGTAATACAAGCCATACCCATATAACAGTTAAATAATACATAATACACCTCAAGTCACAATTAACCTTGACAAGTACAATACAATCAAACTAGTAAACAAAATTCGTTTCTGGAAATTGGCAAAGCAACATCAAAGGAAGAGAATTAATTTAGCTTCCATAGTGAAGTAGATATAATTCGGAGTAGCATTTGTACGTAGTGGCTGTAGCCTGTATCCGCTGATCGCCGGCTCATCTGTAAAGGGGTCGGTTCCAGTTCATTTCACATCAGAGTCGGGTCGGCTTTACTCGATTTAAACACTTCCAAATGTACGGAATATTGGGCAATAACAAACAATTAAGACTATTAGAAATTCTATTGATATCTGTATTGATTAAAAGTTCGTGGTATTGTGTTATTAGTTGGATTAATTGGGTACACTTTTCATGGATTTGAGAGATGATAAGCGCAATGTAAGAGCTCTTATTTCTGTTCTACGTTATAAGTAACGAGTTTGGGAAATTGATATTATTTTATATGTAAACATATGCCTAAATAGAATATAATATATCATTGAACATATATTTTAATTACCTGTATACAATTTTAAAAAGCTTCAAGTTAGTCATTTGAAATATCTTGTTACATGAATTGTTGTTTAATTGTGAAGCGCAACAAGAATTTTATTCAACATTTCTCTAAAGATATATTTACCTATGCTTATGTATGTATATATTATACAAGATGTCAAGGAAATTATGTGTCCACGCGTAACGTTCAAAGTATGCACCAGGAGTCATTAATAGAACATACCATTCTTTATTTCAAAGTTAAAATAAATACCTTTGGAACACTAAATAAAATTTCCGCCCTCCAAACTTTTATTTGTACTCGTATATCAGAAATAGATATTTTCCTGCTAATATTGAATATACTAATTTAGTTTTTTTATATTATGTTTATAATATGACTACAGTTTTAAATACTATTAAAAAATGTGCGCCGCCAAAGAAAATCCAAATTTGGCTAAGTCCATTGTTAAAAAAGGGCTCCTCATCTCTGGTTTACGACACTTTTTTGCATAATTTATAGAGTTACCAGTTTAACGAATCCTGCTTCTTGCTGCTCCTTCTAGCTACCTAAAGTTTTAGTTACTCCATAGGCCTAAGAGCCTGAAGCCATCACCCCTCCTCCCCAGGGAGGAGAGTGAAGACCCCACCCTAGTTACTTCAGTTATTTAATAAATAAAATAATGATACATATTATTATATAATAATACAATGATCTAGATTTACCGACAAATGCCCATAATCTGGATAGATTGCTGTAACCTGTTGAGTCGTTGAGCGGCTAGAATTAGTGGCATTACCAGAGAGTGCATTCCAGTAAGCTTGGCATTTGACTTTCCGGTAACTAATTCCTGGGCTTAGCCTTACATACCATGTTACATACATATCTATCAAATGATATATATATGACGTGTAATCGCCCGCGACTTCCCTTGTGCTTACTGACTCTTGCGGTACTATGAATAATTTTTTCTTCCGTAGATTTGAATGTAAAACTTAATCGCATTTTTCTCATTCACTTCTGTTCTATTCTTGCGCATATATCTTTATTAATAGTATTTTAGGTTTCATATGTATATATTTTTGTATTAGGTTTTTAAGTATTGTCTAATTCTGCCACCACTCTGTTCTACACCCAGGAACCTATACGCCAGATTTAAGCTTTCTACGGCCAGAAGTTTCGCCTGTGCGTTGTCTGTCAATCACCCAATAAATAACGGAGCAGTTCCAAGCATTGTAGAATATTAGCATTATAATATTATCATTCACGTTACATACGTGTTCCATTCGTATATGTATAATAACACTCTTCCTTTACTAATTCAATGAATGGCAGACAGCGAATAGCCGAAACTACTGCGTGAGACCTGAAATATGTTCTTTGGGTCTATCCCAATTAATCAATCTAGAGAAATTCCTACAGAAACGAGAAAAAAATTTTACGTTTTGTATATAGTCCATGCAAATGAAATTGCGGGCTACAAATCTATTAATAAGATCTTCAACTACTTTGTAATATTTTTAATGTAATATAAGCTTTTTCAGGCCTCTCGTGGCGCAGAGGCAAAAGCGTGCTACTTTAAACGCGTCAGGTTGTGGGTTCAATTCTCCTTCTAGGAGTTGAAAAGATTAAATAATATTTAATATTTTTATTTCCTCGCTCAAGTAACAAGGCAAAGCACGGCGTTGAGTTCCGCTACTCAGCACGCAATAACAATTTGGCGGACAGTGGGGAACGGTAATGTTAAATGAGAATGATTGGAGTGTCTTAACGTTAGGTTCTCTGGTTCCCTCTACCTATTCTGTTATGTGTTGGATACAGCGTGAAGCTAGTCACTGAAAAATAATCAAGAAGCATTTTTAGAGACAACATACATACGTACCTTAACACCGTATCCCGCATACAGCAGGGTAGGCAGAAGGAACCTAGTGTTAAGACACTGCGTTCCCCACTTTCCGCCGAATTAGAGCATTTTTACAGTATTTTTCCTATCTTAAGTGTGTTATAACATTTTAAAATATTGAAAAAAAAATCAAAAAGCTTTTTAAGCGTTGCTTGTTCTAGTAAAAACGGAATTAAAATACGTAATGTATTGGTTCTGAGAAACAAATGTTCGCGATTGTATTTATAAAATTACTTAAACATGCCACACTGGTACCACTGGGAACAAACGTCGGTTAGCTCTACCTAATTTTGTGACTAAGTTATTTTGTCAAATAAATAAGAAAAGATTGTGAACTATGAAATGATAATGAAGAATTTTTTTTTTATTATTTAACACCAATTGTACATTGGAGAAAGGACTTTAAATCTCTCTGTCGACCGATAAAACGCGGGATATGCGCGAAAAACAAAACATCCAATTAAAAAAGACAATTAAATAAGTAGCGTATAGCGTATTCATTTAACTTTTTTTGTCTTCTTTTTTGTGTATAGCAGGGTAGACAGAATGAGCCTAATGCCAAAACACATCGTTCTCAGCCTTCCTCTCGAATTCAAGATATTGCTTGTTGAGTGGCGGGCCTCAACTCCTGGCTTTGTTTTACCAGAACGGAGAAATTAAAATAATTTAAATATAATGATACCCCTATGTGGGAAACGAACCCATAACCAATCAAATATACGCAGTCACTGTCACGCCGCGGTGGCCTCATAAATTAAATTACGAATAAAAAAAATTCCAAATGGATATTGAACCCAACAACAGCCCGGTCACAATGACACTCTACCATAATAATTCTGTTTACACTAGTGTGTGCTTGGAAGATTTCAGCTCAAAAAAACTGATCATTCGACCAGAGTTTTCCATTCGATACACACATCTATATATTTTGCTATATATATCAGTATAAAATTTATTTACCTGATATATTTTTTTATCCCACCTAAGTATTTCATGTCGGGATAAAGAGAAGCGATAAATCTGTAACGTGACTTGAGCTGGGTAATTTCTCTTAGTGTTGTATTTCTTATATTACGTTCATTTCTATATATCAATGATGTTTGCGTGAACAATAAAATAGAATGTATGTATGTATGCTTTTTACCCGATTGTCAGAGGACTGTCAGAGGAGTGTATCATGTATATTTGTAATATTTTTTATTACATCGTATCTTCCAAAACCCTGGACCGAATTATATTATTTAGGTGGCGTTAGATAGGTTACTAATTCATCTTCATCATTAATACTCCAAGTATTCTTAGATATTTGACGTCAGTTTTAATTTAATATGGCGCCCTCTAGAGGGAAATACACCATGAATAAAAACGAAAAGATTGTTGATGTGTACCGTGTGGGTACCAAATGATTGTGAGTTCCATCCCCAGTTGGGTGATGTGGATAAATATTATATTTAAATTACTTTAATTTTCCCATTCTGGTAGGATTCACGCCATTCACACGTTTTCTTGATTTTGGAGGATAAGTGGAGAATGGAGTATCTTGGAGTATCTTGGTGGAAAAGACATGAAATTTAATGTGAACAGTAACTACTGTTTTATGGTCTCAAATTCGATTCCTAAACCCATATTCTAATCAGAGATAAGAGAAAAGAGAGAGAGATAAGAGTAATCTTTCACAAAATTTTCCAAATCTAATCGAAATTCATCTAAATAAACAATAGCAACACTTTCAAATAATCTTAGTACTCAATATGACTACGCGAATATCATTACTAAGGATCCAATTTTGATGAGCGGAAGCCGAGAAGCTTTGCAGTGGAGCTTACCACACAATCTGTATTGTCAATATAGAATATATTGAACATGCAGCGTCTGACACTGATAGTCAGGCAGGCGTCATCGACACCAGCTATTAATCATTTAGACGATGATCCCTTCACTAGTCTTGATACAAGATTCATTTATCATGAGTTGCAATGGATTTTGGAACATTTATTGGAATTTATAATTGATACTTATCTTAAATATGTCTCTAATTCAACATTCATTCACAAAAAGCGGGGAACGGAGTGTCTTGACTCTAGCTTCACTCTGATGGATAGTCTAGATATAGTAGTAGATATAGTCTAGACATAGTATAGATGTTATGGGATGAAGCTGCTACTATTCTTAATTATCATAAAATTATTACTGTTATTGTAATTTGAAAGTGGGGAACGGAATTGTTGTAAGAGAACGGAGTGTCGTAACACTAGGTTCTCAGGTTTCCTCTGCCTACCCTGCTATATGCGGGATATAAGCGTGAAGTTAAAGAAAAAATTATATTATATTTGTTACACCGTTATGGCACAGTTGCGAAGAGTTGATGCACACAATATTCGTGGATTCGATTAGTTTGAAGAACATTCTTATACTTGGACTAGACAAATAAAATGTGGCATTAGTGTTAGTGTTTTTACAATGTAACATGCGATTTTTTTTTTCTAAAGGCTTCACACATAGTGTATAGGTCGAGAGATAAAGATTAGACTTCTCTACCTTTTACCTATTTTGCGAGCTAATATTATAATAATACAGAGTCGAGTCCAATCAACACGAAAAGTTTCAATTTCGTGTGGAAAGTGATGATCGGATTGCCTTGATATTAGGTTCTGTCTGTCTAACTTCATATATTAGAAAAAGCTGAAAACCCAAAAACAACTAATGAATGAATAAAATGCATGAATGAAGAATCATTGTGAACGTAAAAACCGAATTTTATCAAAATTGTAATATATTTTCCTAGTAATGTATTGCGGCCACTATACTGAGGCATGTTACCAAGAATTAATGGGTTCGGGTCTTATTGCGTACTAAATTTTATTAATAAAATCATACTCATTTATCTCAATATATTAAGCTTTTGTTGTAGAATTCTAGATCTCTGATGTACTACATAACAAAAAAGTGATTCAATCAAAATGCATTAAATACCAAAATTATTACGAATAACTCAAAAACTACTCGCCAGATCTTAACTAGCTTAGTGCGTTTAATGTGCACTATCACATAAAAAAAGAAACATCAAAATTGCTGCACCCAGAAAAAAATTCGCGGTAACATACATAAAAAAATACAAACCTACCTCCTCCTTTTTTGAAATCGGTTAAAAGCAGCTATTTTTTATAAAGTTGATATCCCAAAGTACATGCAAATAGACTTCTATATAATTTTCCGAGGAAAAAAAGTTATATTTTATTATAACAGAATTGAGGGGTTCGAAGTTTTCTTATAACTGGCGTTCCCTCGTTTAAATTCCAGGTGTGGGACGCCGGGCTCAATCAAACTTCACTGTAAAACGTGAGTTTGAACAAACTGTTTGCTAACTTATGCAAAAACGTGTCTTCCAGTTGTCTAAGAGAGTAATTGGTCCGCAAATCAACCGATCTTGAACGTTTTAAACGTAATTGCCCAGTGATTTGTTCTTAATAATATTGAAGTGATATAAATAATCAACACGAAATGCCTCAATTTAGCGGAAAGTAGGGAACGGAAATGTTGAAAGAGAATGGAGTGTCTTAACATTAGGTTCTCAGGTTCTTTCTGCCTACCCCCGCCATTTGCGGGATACAGCGTCATGTTAAAAAAAAAATAATAATTATTAAGAAAATCGACTTCAAAGAAAATGCATTAAAAGTAACATTATTACGAATAACTCAAGAATATTTGTTACATCTTACATAACTCCATTTAAATATAACCACTTTAGAAGCAATAGCTATAAAAATTTTCATATGAAATGTCATAGATAACACATTAAGGATAAAATAACTATTACACAATATGTATTTGTGTGTTATATTTATTTTATCAATTTAAAATGTATTTCTAATGAATTCACTATAATTATTCCAAATTTTAAACACCTCCGTCCGCATTATTTTCGTAAAACGGGAACAAAGTTTTATATTCACGTATGATGATTATATGGTGTGTTCATATTTTTTTGAATGTACATACGTTTCCTGTGCTTCGTTCCGTTTCCTTGCTCCGTCGTTCTTGATCCGGTTTTTTTAAAATTGTAAATTTATTTGGTTCAAAGTGCCGTAGCTCGACGCCGTATAATATGCCATATAATTTAGGTAGAACCGGAAACCTTTCTAAACTAAATATAGATTTCGAACCAATAAGCTCAATATAGTCAAGCAGTCAATATACACAGCTATGTAAAATTGACAATATTAGTTACACATATTCGAACATGTTGGAAACACTCTTGACCCTATTGGTCTTTACAGCGACACCGGTGGGATGAAGGAAAAGGGTACTCAGTCCCTGCGAAAAATGCAAGCACTATGTGGCTGCTTGGGAGGGTCTTGTCAGTTGCAAATGCGTCCCCTGTGGGATTCGAACCTCGACTTACAACCGTCGAGCGGGCGTTTACTCGTTAAGTGGTAGCTACTTTTATTTCTTGAATCCTGTCAAAACATAATAACCATTCAACAACATTGTTATAAAAGATTCCCACACATAAATTATAATGACTTTTGTTCCAACACTATACTGTTCTAGTTTTACTGAACAAATATTCAAAAAGTTTAAAAGTTGGCTCGTTCCGACATACCAATAACTTAGCAAGTAGAAATAGTCTTCCTTCTGCTTCCCAAGAAGTGTTGAGCACTTTTAGATGACAAGTAAGACGTTCGAGAATACTAAACTTTGGAAATTTTGACCACCGCCTCGCTAAGCTTTATATATGTATTTGCGCTGCAAATAGAATCTCTTTGCTTGTTTTCTTCAGGATTTTACTTAGTTTTACTAAAAGTATATATATTTTTAGTTTTTATATAATGTTGAATATGTTGACATGCGTACATAGTTCTAAACTTCACGCATTTTCCCGCATATAGCAGGGTAGGCAGGGGGAACCTGAGAACCTAGTGTTAAGACACTCCGTTCTCTTGCAACAACTGCAACCTTGCAACTGCGTGCGACTGTAAACGCGACAGGTTGTGGGTTCGATTCCCACTCCAGGAAATATTAATCTTCTCATTTCCTGGGTTTGGTAACAAGGCAAAGTGCGGCGTTGAGTTCCGCCACTCAACACGCTATGCCTCAATTCGGCGGAAAGTGGGGAACAGAATTGTTGCGTACATAGTTTTTAAATATTAATAGATATTGGGATTTGTTTTTTATAGGATGAATAACCTTCTTCTACTTGGAATTTATCCCGGCTTTTAGCCAGGCCTGCCTGCTAAGACTCCTCCACTTTATACGGTCTTTAATATCATATTGTAGTTATTGTTATAGTATTATGGTTAGTCCATTGGCTCTCATGTCCTGTGTTTTATAGGATGAATAATATTTAGATTAAATAAAAAAAAAAACGAATGAAACACTCATACATACATACATATATAGCTTCACGCAGTATCCCGCATATAGCAGGGTAGGCAGAGGGAGCCTAGTGTTAAGACACTCCGTTCCCCACTTTCCGCCGAATTGAGGTATTGCGTGCTGAGTGGCGGAACTCAACGCCGAATAAAACATTAAAGGAAAAAAATATTTAAATAGCATAAAAACGACGACGACGAGTTTACAGACAATAATTAAACTTAATAAATTTTACTAGAAAGTTTCGCATTTTTGATTTATCAACATATTCACGCTTGGTACTTGGTTTTATATATTTTTATGATCGTGGGTTCAAATAAGTTACTAAATTTAGAGTTATAAAGCATTAAAAGCTAAATCTTAGCTAATATAATCTCTGGAGCTGCAACATTTAATTTAAATTTTACAACTTTTCCACTTAATCTTTAAATGCTGACTGCATAAACTGTTCTATATATATTATAAATGTGATGAAATTTTGACATGTTTTATGTAAATTTCTTGTATTTGACGTTCTGTTTTTTAAACTTCTCACTAAATAACTGTTATTAAGATATACTGACTAACTTTGTTTATCATGTAGACTTTTCTTCCGGCCTGACAAAAAAATTATCAAAATTCTTCTATTTCCTCGAGAAACTTCGTCCTTAAGAGAAAAATTTAATTAAAATATAATCATTTTCCCAGTGAAGAGTGAACTCACAACTATTGCGCTTGCATTTGTACCACTGCGCTACATTGGCGTAATAAAAGTACTTTACTTGTTGCAGACGTTATATTACGTATTAAATTTCTAAAGTAGTATATATTTTCGTATATATTACTACCCAGTAAATTACTAACATTAAAAACGTTAGTTTTTCCAAGGACTTCTTAAATTACAATTTTCGTAAATACTTGTTACATCAAGTAATTTAACAGATAAAAAAAAATAGTAAATCATGATTTACAACTAGTTAGAACTATACTATAGTTATAATAAGGTCTTTGATTTTTATATATTAACTTTCGGACTCGGATCGATTAGGACATATATTTTAGGCAGGACATACATTTTAGTCTCTGTGTATGTGTGTAAAGTCAGGTTTCCAAAAATCTATTTTCGAATATTAATACTAAAATATACGCGATTAATTCAGTTAAAATAATTTCATTAAATATACTATTCTGTGTATGCGAAAAACTAAACTAATATGTAACTCTAGACCTAAATAGTTGACTTTATTTCATTACGAGATCCAATCGTACCTCGCAACATGTACATTTAGTTGGAATAAAGTAATTTTGTCAATAGTAGAAATAAGACCATGAGCGAAAAAACTGTCCCAAAACTGTATCACGTCCCTAGAGATTTTCGACGCTATTGGACGTGTTTGGTTCACATATTGGATCCCTGAATACATTATGCTAAACAGAGCCCCAATCCGCCGAAGTTAAGTGGGTAAATATTATTTCACTATAGATATTATTAGAAATTATTTTTAAATTAAATTATTGAAAAATATGAACGCCTGTCGTGGCGCAATGGCACAAGAGTGCGACTGTAAACGCCTCAGGTTGTGGGTTGATTCCCACTCCAGGAAATGGAATTTTTCATTTCCTGGGTTTGGTAACAAGGCAAAGTGCGGCGTTGAGTTCCGCTACTCAGCACGCAATGCCTCAATTTGGCGGAAAGTGGGGAACGGAGTGTCTTAACACTAGGTTCCTTCTGCCTACCCTGCTATATGCGGGATACAGCGTGAAACTCTGTATGTATGTATGTAAAAATATAAATTTGAAGTTATCATGGCTCAGTTGAACAGTGTCTGTAAACGCGACTGGTTGTAGGTTCGTTTAGTCGAGAATTTTATATGATATGAGAATATTTATAATAATTAATATTTAGTATTATCATGTCCTCGTTTTAGTAACAAGGTAAAACGCGGCGTAGAGTTTCGCCATTCAGCATATTATGCCTCAATTCGAAGGAAAGTGGGGAACGGTAATTTAAAAAGAACGTAGTGTCTTGTAAGAACGGATATAGCGTAAGTAAGTAGATGACTTTCGAAGGTATTTGTACTGATTTCTTTAGAAGCTTCAAGCTTTTCCGCGCATAGCACAAAAGTCAGAGAGTAGCTAATGTCTTGATATTAATAGACAGTGTCTTGACACTGTTACATTGTTCACCTGAAATCGATAGATTCATTGCATGTTGTGTGGCAAAACTAGTATAATTTAAATATAATAATTACCCTAATTGCTTCAAGTGATAATATTAGTATAGATTATAATCTTATCACGATTCTTTTAGGAATTAAATTAGAAACTCAAATAAGGAGTACACCTAAGCTTTGCTTATTGAGCCACGTAGGGACCGAACAAAAGCAATATAACTTCTCTCATTGGTAGCTACAATAGAATCGAAACCGGTCAAACGTATAATTAGAATCTCAACAAACTTTTACTGTGACGACGCAATGCTTTCGATGCGTTAGAACTTAAACAGTTTTGAACAGTCAAGTTTTAAATATAAAGGCCTGTGTACTTTTTAGCCGATGCGTGCCAAAATGAAGTGTCTTTTTAATCGACTTCAATAGAAGAAAGAAGTACTCAATTCAACTGTATTATGTTATGTTTATTCTATGTGTTGCTGAACAATTTTTTACTGGGTAAGCCAATTTTGATGATTATTTTTTGTAGTTTAGCTCTTCTGATATGGTCTCATTTAGATTTAGTTAAGTTTTTGAGTTATTCGTAGCAGAACTCAACGCCGCATCTTATATTTCCGGAGTGAATAAAGGAAAATTATTTAAAAATATTTATTTGCCCGAGTGTGGTACTCATAACCACACGTGTTCAACCAGACATTGAAGCACTGTACCACAATGACCTTAACTTAAGCTGATAAATAAACCAAAATATTATATTTCATAACATCGCACTTGTTTCATAAATATTAACAGAAAAAAGTAAAACAAAAAAAAAACACAACCGGAAAACTTGAGAAATTTAAATGCTTCTAATTTTATCTTTAAGTTTATTAAGAAAGCCATCGTGGCGCAGTGAGACAGCGTTTGACTGTTAACAAAATAATTGTAGGTTCAATCCCTACTCGGGGAAATGATTATATTTTAATTATTTACACTTCCACGCTCTGATAAGACCAAGCGCTTTGAGTTCCACCACCCAATTTGGAATATCACGAATTTAGGCGAAAAATGGAGGACAGAGTGATCTATCTGAGTGACTACAAAAAAAACAGTAAAAAGCTTGAAACCACGAAAAAACATACAAACCTTTATATGACACGAAACATAATAAACATTGCACTATAAAACTAAAACAAGCTTGAAGTAACATTGCAAATATCAATACTTTATATACGATACATAGCTTGAACCACTCTAGCAGAACACAGAAATTCGCTTTTCTCAACAATATGTAGAATATCGCACGTAGAAGCCAATCGTAAACTGATAATAAAGTATTTGGCCTCACGTATCGCCCTATAACGTGATCTAGACCGTATCTGCCGGTGTTAGTAGCAAGATAGGTTTTTAAGACCTAGGACAGGTTAGATAGAGCTTCTTTATGATATAAAGAGAAAATGAGGCTAATCCACCGAATAATAATATAGTTGAATACTGAAAATATATTGTATATAATATTTTCCCCTTTTTTTTAGCTTCACGCTGTATCCTGCATATCACAGGGTAGACAGAGGGAATCTGAGAACCTATTATTAAGACACTCCGTTCCCCACTATCCGCCGAATTGAGGCATTGCATGTTGTGAGGCGGAACTCAACGCCGTGCTTTGCCTCGTTACCAAACTCAGGTAATCAAAATACTAAACTTTTACATTTCCTGGAGTGGAATCGAACCCATAACCTGTCACGTTTACAGTCGCACGCTTGTGCCTCTGCGCTATGACAGGCGTTATATTTATCTCGCTAGAGCTGCATAATTTCCCCGAAAGAAGGAGCGAATCCACAGGCAATCGCGTTTCCAATTAGACGTTCCACTGCGCTATGATGGCCTCCATTAACTGAAACTGAAACCAAAACTAAAGAAAATATATAAGAAAAACAAATGTAATTCATGCAAAATCAAACAATGAATACGCTTCCCAGAAATATATAGCCGGAATCACTAATTTACATAAATAAATAATAAATAAAGGGATACTGCATCCGACGTTTCCGACATGCTTCGATGAGTTTCGCTAAAGTATGATTTCTTTATCCAGGTACCTTTCTTTAAAGATATTTCAGCTATATTTCTTGTAATGTTGTTATTATATAACTAGTAGTCAAGTCAAAGATCATAGGTTCTCAAAATCTCGTAATAGAATATAAATTAAAAAATACAGTTATAAAGCCAGTCGCGGCGCCAAGGCACAAGCGTGCAACTATGAACTTTTTTTTTATGGATAACGGATGGCAAACGAGAAGAAGGACCATCTGATGGTAAGTGGCTACCTTTGCCCAAAGACATCTACAACACCAGACATCTACAACACCAGACGTGTTGTAAATGTGCTGCCTACCTAGACGATACAGATGGAAAGGAAGGATAATGTAGTAATTTGCTATCGAAACCACCACATTCTGGGGAAAGGATGGGGTGGGATAGGGGATGCAGCGAGGAGCTAAAACAAATAGGTATACATATAAAATTTTCGTTTTAAGTGTAGTAAGTGGCAGTACTTGGCATGTTATTATATAGAAATACATTTTTTTCAAAATTCATACAGGAACAGGAGATTTTACACTTTCCAACTGAGATGAAAAACTAAAAAATGAAAAATTTGCAGATACAGCGTGAAGCGAAAAAAAAGGCATTGGCCACGTTTTCCTCAAATAAACCACTCTATTTACTGTAAACCGAAATTGTGTCATTGGTTTTGTTTTCCTTATTTAACAAGGTAAATTAAAAGGAAAATTTTATATTTTCCATCCCAATTTAACATGTTTTGTCATTTATAAATTACTAGACAACATGTTTTTAAAGTTTTTTCTATATGTTATTATGATGTATAAGTTATGTTACTGTAAGTATCATATACTATATTTTTTTAGAAACAAACAAGCAATGAATGCATTATTATTGTTTATAAATTTAATAAATTTGTCGTGGCGCAGAGGTTGCGACTGTAAACGCGACAGGTTGTGGGTTCAATTCCCACTCCAGCAAATCTAAAAAGTTTAGTATTGTCATTTCTTGGGTTTAGGAAGAAGGCCAAGCACAGCGTTAAGTTCCGCCACTCAGTACGCAATGCCTCCATTCGGCGGAAAGTGGGGAACGGAGTGTTTTAACACTAGATTCCCTCTGCCTACCCTGCTATATGCGGGATACAGCGTGAAGCTATGTATGTATGTACAAATTTAAATCAATACTAGAAGTCTCTTATAAAATGGGGACATTTCTTTTTGTCTTAGTAAATATTTATGATTCTAAAAGAAACTTATAAATCATAAGTAAAATTTCAAATTATAATAAAAAGTTCACGACATTTAGAAATTAATTCATAAATAAAATATAACTCAAACGCAATTCAAACAAAGAATACCTATTGAAATGAAAAATGAAAAGAAGAATGCATAAAAATAACAGAAAACAAATATTCATTTGATGAGATCAAACAAAATAATATTTGTATGCTCTTCTAGAATTTATATTAAGATTTTCATCTCTCGAGTCCATTTATTTCATCAATTAATTAGCTTGTCGAGATTGTTTCTTTTGCAATTAAATAGTTCTTTTACTTTGCCTTTAGCAAGTCAAATAAAGCAAAGAGGCTTCAAAGAATTTGCAGTTTTGTATCGTATTTGAATAAAAATTGATAGACTGACCGTTATAAAATTTTAAAATTTTTAACTGAAAACCAATAGGTACTTTGTTTGCTTCATGATTTTTCCCGTATGGTAGGATAGTCATAGAGAACCTTGTCAAGACACTCCGTTCCGTTTCTAAAATGTATGTAATATAAATAAAAAAAAATGTTTCTAATATAAATAGCGCTGTTTTTTTTCCCAGTCTATATGCAAAAAAGGTTTAAAGTATAAAATTGATATTCTTATTAAAGCCATCATGGCGCAGTAGGACCGTGTTTGACGGTAGACGTGATGACTATGCGTTCGATCTCCACTCTAAAGAATGATAATATAAAAAAATATTTTAACTTTCTATTCTAGTAAAATGAAAATGATTTTTATTTGCGACGTTGAGATTCACTTCTCCACACGTAATATCTCGTATTTGTGCGGAATGTGGAGAACGAAGTGTCTTTACACTAGGTTTTCCCTGCTTACACCACTAGAAAAAAAAATGTAATTCTTTAAGTAATAAAAATAAAAACTATTATTATTTCGTGTATCATTTACCAAATCTAACAAGCATATCTCTCGTCCTGTATCAATCTCACACTTCATCGATTGTACTCTAGGCTCAAGGCGTTTAGCCTTGTCATATAAGTGGCCATCGAATATCGTGCAATACTATTCATGCATTCAACATTCAAGTGCCCATCGATTGGCTTTACTGTTGCTAATTTGATAACACCTCTAGCTATTAGAATGTAACCACTAACAATACATGTAAGGATTAGTCCAAAACATGATTTAAGCAAATAGATTTCACTTAAAAAGAAATTAAAAAAAAAATATTTTTAAATGAAATTATTCTTACTGAATTAAACGCGTAAATTTTGGAATTTATATTTACTTTTTTTTTAGCTTTACGCTGTATCTCGCATATAACAGGGTAGGCAGAGGGAATCTGAGGACCTAGTGTTAAAACACTTCGTTTTTATTAAGCTAATAAATGACGAGTATGTTTTAGATCTCGTATTCACTTTATGAGATTTTTAGATTTTTGTTTGGTGGTAGGAGGTTCGTCCTCCGTCTGGCTCGCGACCACTATCATGTCAAAGACGAACCGCCAAATATCTTATGATGTGTTCCGGTTCGATGGCATGTAAGCCAGGTTTTCCCCTCTCCCACCTATCCTTTCCCCAAAATGTGGTGGTTCCGATAGCGGACTACTACATTGTCCTCCCCTTCCATCTATATCCTCTAGGTTGGCAACGCATACAACATCTCTGGTGTTGTAGAGATTCATGGGCGAAGGTAACCACTTACCATCAGGTGGTTCTTCTGCTCGTTTGCCATCCTTTATCCATAAAAAAAAAAAAAAAAAAAAAGAGATGTGAACTTCTTCCATCGGAAAAATAAGTTAAAACAGTTAAAGGAACTAATCTATGCTAGCGCCCCCTATACAAAGTATTTATTTATAAAACTATAAGTCAATATGTTTCCCAATAACGCATAGTATAAATAAGCATTAAACATAACGCTGCCATAGGAAGTCGATTGAGTTTTTTTTAGTTTCACGCTGTATTCCGCGCATAGCAAAGTAGGCTGAGAAGCCAGTGTTAAGACACTCCGTTCTCTTAACATTTTCGTTTCCCACTTTCCGCCGAATTAAGTCATTGCGTGATAAGTGGCGGAACTCAATGCCGCACTTTGGGGGAAATGAAAATACTAAATATTAATTATTAGAAATATTTAATATTTTCATTTCCTAGAGTGGGAATCGAACTCACAACCTCATGACAGGTCTCTTATTACTATCCTTAAGTAGAAAACGTAATTATAATAAATAAACACATATCTAATGTATAAATAACAAAACGTCCCGTCGTCAAAAACAAGCAAAAAGTGTAAAAATAAAAAAAAAACTGCGGAACTAATTTTGTACTGTAATTCGATTGATGTAGCTCTATACGTGCTGTATTCAAATTGCCCATTAAATATTTACAAATATATGCTATAACTCATATTTCTGTGAGGAAATGGAAATAATATTATTATTAAATGATTTTATAAAAAATAGTTTGGTAGTAATTTTATAGAAAAGAATATTTTTTTCTTTTATTTTCCTTTTTTTAGCTTCACGCAGTATCCCACACATAGCAGTATAGGCCTAGTAAGACATTTCATTCCCCACTTTCCGCCAAGTTGAGGCATTACGTGCTGAGAAGCGGAACTCAACGCCGCGCTTTGCCTCGTTTAGTTACCAAGACCAGATAATGAAACATTTCCTGGAGTGGGAATCGAAGCCACAACCCATCCCGGTTAGTCACACGCTTGTGCCTCTGCGCCACGACAGGCGTTAAATTATTGAAGTAAAAATTATAATTAAAAGCAATATTTAGTGATAAATCATTTTTTTCTCTAACCGAAGACTCACTTAAACAGATATTGTAATGCAACTGTAGTATCTACTTGCAGTAGATACCAATTGTGAAAGAAATAATGACATATATATAAGAATAGTGTAATAAATTATATACTCATATTACTGAGAACAAATACTTTGGCATTTTTTAGTCTAACTTCGGAATATCTATATTCATGCAAGACGAAGTGTATTATATATAAATAAGAAAAAACAAATGTTATAAATAATACCTTATTAAGTGGTATAATTTGTAAGATACTAGCTGTTTCCCGCAATTTCACTTGCTTGGAGCATCATTATAGATCTACACATGGGAATGAGATGTCTTACCGCGCTACAAAGTTGCTTATGTCACTTTGCAGCCTCTCAACTATCTATATTAAAAAATTATAATATGATTTTTTTTCTAGTGACCTAAAAAATAGACAAAATAATACACTTTATCATCCATACTAATATTATAGTATGGATATTTTAATTGCATACCATCCCACAGCATTTTCCAAAACACTTTTTAGTATATATTCACTATTTAAATTTTTCAGTCCAACTATTTCAGGAGCGGACACGATTCTTATCAATTATTTAAACGCCTACCAATCACTGTAGCCCATTTAGAGCTAATAGTTTCACATTAGGGAAAGCAAACTCTTGCGGGATGTAAACTGAAAAAAGCCTCACAAATGGAGCAATAACAATAAATTACTTCCTCTAACGACATGGAAAGAGTCCAAATGGACTGAATTTTGAATCGATTGTTTGGTAACGCACAGTTGTCTACAGTCTTCCTCTTGAACCTCTTTGTATCTAAATTATTACTACGCCGGTGAATAAATAACGAACCTAGCAGATAAGGATATTCCTCTAATAGAAGCGAAATTTACATTTATATCTCGTTCTGGGAACACTCAACCCAGCGTTCAAAATATGGTGTGTTTTATTGTTGTTTATTGGAAAATCGTGGCGGGTTTTTTATTTGAAATGTACGTTTTTGTTTATTCATTTATTTTTATTTTAGTGCGATATTTACAATATTGGGCTTTTGATTAGTTCGCTGAAATCGAATGGTCTAACCTGACCGAGGAAATAAAAATATTTATCAAATATAAAAAACCTGAATGGAAGTTGTACCTAGAACCTTCATATCTAGCCGAGCTAGTCCGTCATCGTTGTTTTTATTTATATGAAAGTGCGCCATGGTGCTTATATATCTCTAGGTAATAACTATATAATCACGGTCATTATAAACTTTTTAGAGTAACAAATTGTAGATATGAGACGGGAGAAGTAGGGGAAAATCGTTATCTGCTTTCTAAATACAGATATTTCATATTCTTTGAAACAAATACACAATTTTTAATCTTCCCAATCATTTTGGGCCACCTATGTTTAAAACGACGCACAATTTTTACCCCACACTATAGCACGCTGTACTATTGGCTGTGTTATGACACTGTTATCATATATAGATGGACGTAGATTCAAATCGTACCTGAATTAATCATTTCAAGGTGTGATTCTATCAAGTGAAATATAGAAGATTTTTAAAAAAAATAACATCCCCCTAAAAATGTTATATATTTATATTTTATTTGTATTTTTTTTATGGATAACGGATAGCAAACGAGCAGAAGGACCACCTGATGGTAAGTGTTTACCTTCGTCCACGGACATCTACAACACTAGAAGTAAATGCGTTGCCAATCTAGAGGATACACATGGAAGGGGAGGACAATGTAGTAATCCGCTATCGGAATTACCACATTCTGGGGAAAGGAGTGGAAAAGGGGAAACCTGGCTTACATGCTGTCAAACCAGAACACATCATCTGATATTTGGCGGTTTGTCTTTGACATGATAGTGGCCGCGAGCCAGACGAAGGACGAACCTCCTATCACCTAACTACTGGAATACCCGACTCTTACAGGACGCTACTCTGCGGCGGGGGGGAATTATATTCTAAACCCGTCCCCTCACAGGGAAAATTACTTCTTATAGACATAAGTAATAATAATATCATTATTATAGCTATTAACATAACTCTCTAGGGTGCCTCTATAATGTAAGAATAAAATATACTGATACTGAAAAAGCTTTTCCATTCACGCAACCATTATCAATAATTTGTAAAGGAAATCACGCTCAATATTATTAAACCAATTTATTTGTTTGCTACTCTCGTAATCGAATTAGGGTGCCCATTTTTACATGGTTCATTGTAACGAACTGTACGTAATAAGAGGATTTTAATATTAAATATTAAAAAATATGATTATAATTAAAGCCTGTCGTAGCGCAGAGGCAAAAGCGTGCGACTGTAAACGTGACAGGTTGTGGGTTCGATTCCTACTCCAGGAAATGAAATTTTTCATTAATTGGGTTTGGTAACACGGCAAAGCGCGGCGTTGAGTTCCGCCACTCATCACGCAATGCCTTAATTCAGCGGAAAATGGAGAACGGAGTGAGTCTTAACACTAAGTTCCCTCTGCCTACTCTGCTATATGTGGGATACAGCGTAAAGCTATGTATGTATATATGTATGATTACAATTTAAAGAATTAAGAGTATTATATAATTTAAAGAACGGAAATGTTAAAATAGAACGGAGTGACTTAACTAGGTTTTCTGTTTCCCTCTGTCTACCCTGCTTTGTATGAGACGCGTGAAGCTAAAAAAAAGAAGGAAGGAAGCCATCGTAAGCGGTACAGCATCTGACTAAAATACGATCGTTGTGGATTCGATCCTCTCTGGGGGAATCATAAACAAATCATATTCAAAGAATGACTAATTTGTTTTAAAAATACTACAATTTGTAAAGAGTTATATGTTTCAGTTGATTTCTAAGAAGTTTTTTTTGTTTCGCTCTATGCATAGTTTTTTCACCGTTGTAATAAATAAATTGTAAATTTTTAAGTAAGTTTATTATATTAAGAAAATATTTATATCATTTGTACGCCAACCTATCTATATCTCTGCACATTATTTTCTTTTCCATGGTAGGGGTTGCCTGGAAGAGATCACCTGTGGTGATAAGGCCGCCTTTACACCAAAATTTTACTTACTTCTTTTGTTTTTCTTTTTGTTTTTGTTATAATTGTTGTTGGTGTAATAAAGAATAAAATAAATAAATAAATAAATAAATGTGATTATAGTGTGCACAAATTAATTTATAACAATTTTGTGTTCTTGATTAAGCTTTACGCTTTATCCAGCAACAACGTAAGCAACCTGAGGGAACCTGAGAACCTAGGGTTAAGACACACCATTCTCGTTTAACATTTCCCTTCCCCAAGTACGAAAAAGTAAGTTTTTGTAAATTATATCTCAACCGTAATATTTACCAAGTAATACTCGTAAAAAAGGTGTATTTTTGCAAACAGACTGTACACCTCTGCGACGTATATTAAGTTTTTGTTTATATCTCTCAACTAGATTAAGCTTCTAGGGATAAGCGTTATTTTCTTTTGTGTGATGAACTACGAACTTTCTTTGAACAAACTATTGAAACGTTTTATATTTGACAAGATATTTAGGCCAAATTACATAATAAAATCTTTACAAATTGTAACTTGTGTGCCATGTGTTGTTCTGGTGTTTTTTTTTTTTTAACTTCACGCTGTATCCCGCATATAGCAGGGTAGGCACAGTGAACCAGAGAATCTAGTTCTAAGGCACTCCATTCTCTTTCAACAATTTCGTTCCCCACATTCCGCCGAATTGAGGCATTGCGTGTTGAGTGGCGGAACTCGACGCCGCGCTTTGCCTGCTTTCTGATGTGAAAGTAATATTACTGTAAAGCTTTATCTAAAATCGTTTAGTAGCTTTTGCTTGAAAGAATAATAATCTATACATCCTCACAAACTTTTGTATTTATCATATTATTAGTTGCTTTATAAAAAAAAAAATACAGTTAACTTTCATTTATTTTAAATGTAAAAAATAAAGGTACACGATTTTTTTATAACTTAAGGAATTCTTTAAATGAAACGCAATTTATAAAATAGTTTATTTCAAAATAATATAAAATATTATAATTAATATTGTTAATCATCATTGACTAGCGAATGGGCTGAATAAGCGTGTGCTGGATGTTTTTGTACAATTATAAGGCTAAAACAGTTTTTAAAGGTACGTGATATTTAGGTAGAAGAACTTCTATATTTATAGTATGGAGATGCACTCATTAGAAAACATTAATCATGAAAGATAAAATATTAAAATTACTTTTTAGTAAGATCTTTGATTTTCGCGATTTTTACATATTTTAAATGAAAATATTTTAACTGGATTAATCGCTTTTTCTAATCAAGTTTTCTAATGAAAGTTGTCTAATTTGTCACAAACGTCACGTGGTCAAATTTCTCAGACAATGTGACCGACTTCTAAAATATTATTTTTTATTAAATATATTTTCTGATACTAAATCATACGTTACGATTAAAAGAAATTCATTTAAAATAATGCTTATTATTGTTTTTTTATTTTCAAAGGCTATATAATTTTGCGATTCCTTACATTACAATGATAGCGCCTCCAATTTCTATACAATAATGTTTTTAAATCTAAAACTTACGAGCGAGCAATAAATCTTTAAGTAAAATATTAAAATATTTATTCATAATCACAGTAAAATACATTTTTTGTGAATTTACACCAATTTTACATACATATGTATATCCCTACTTCAATTTAAAAGTACCTCAAATAAAAAATAAATAAATATTGTAAAAATATTACCATTTTTTAAATTTAAAAATATATTATATATATTTTTAAATTTAAAAAATACATCCATTGATTTCGAATTTTAAGGTACGTAAGAAACACAATAGTTCCTTATGAATCGAATTCAAGCCTTAGCTTTTTATTACTTTTATTAGCTCTGGTGTAAAAAGTGTAATTTTGATTTGTGGTACTTTTGAATTATAGCAGTGATATGTCATCTTATATTCTAACATATATATTATACTCTTAGAAACTATTCTTGTTTGAACATTTCATCGCCCACTTTCGCTCATTTAAGGCAGTGTCTAATGTAGCACCTTATCTTAATCGCCCAGGAAAACGAAAATATATTGAATATTGAATCCAGACTCATATACAATATGATTGTTTCCATTTACGTTACCATGGCATCTATTTTTTTTACGTTGATTTATGATCTTCATTGTTGGAATATCAATTGATTTTATAGTTGGTCAACTGACTTGTTAAATTATCAAGTTATTTAATAGATTGTCAATTGATTATTGTACAAAAACTAATCTTTTATAATGAGTATGTCTTTTGACTTTTACATGGTTGCCGCCACTCATACTATTATATTATATTATTCTTTACGTGTTAGAACTTACGAGTCGAAAAGCAGTCTCTTCGAGTACTCTTTCTTTTCGGTGAAGTATAATTAATTTATAAAATCGAATGACCGTTTTATTTACTCTAATACATAATAAGATCTTTGAGATTTGCCATTTTTCGGAAAAAATTTCGGAAATCGAAAATATTAAAATATACGCGATTAATCCGATTAAAATAGTTTCATTTAAAATCGATGATCTGTATTTTTTCATTATATATAAATGTTTTTCATTGTTGCGGTGGGTGATGTTTTAGCCGATGCGCGCGGCGATTGACAGAGCTATTGAAAAAATCGCACGTTTGACATTTCAAATTTATTTCGCGTAGTTGCAAGCGGGAGAATTGGTGAGCCAAGTGAACAGGCAGCGGATACTCCTATTTCAATATTTATAAGCAGCAAATCGTAGACAAATATAAGTAAAAAATGATTATTAATTATATATATTATGAATATATATATTTTTTTGTGAATTTACACCAATTTTACATACATACATATGTATACCCCTACTACAATTTAAAAGTACCACCAGTACCAAATAAAAAAATTATATATATATATATATATATATATATATATATATATATATATATATATATATATATACATAGTGTGTAATTTTTTACTTAATAAAATGTATTTTTAACGCATTACTATGAAAAATATTAACTTCTCCATATAAACTTTACCTATTCCAAATTTAACACTCCACTGTCCACATTTTTATAAAAAAGGATGCAAAGTTCTTTCACCTATTAAAATAATGCTGATGATAGATATATACATTTTTGAGTCACGTACTAACATATACAAAAACATTAGTCTAGATAGCAAATCTAGAATATTTCTTGCAAACACGAGTTAGGGTTTATGATATTTATCATAGCTTGCCTACCTTTTTTACATATATATGTCTCTATATACATAAATTTATCTCTATATACATATATTTGTATACAAATTTATTCAGTAATAAACATATTATGATAAAAGTACACACACACAGATTGACGTCATTTTAGTGTTACATACATACATACGCTGTATCCCGCATTTAGCAAGGTAGGAGGGAACCTAGTGTTAAGACACTCCGTTCCTCACTTCTCGCCGAATTAAGGCATTGTGTGATGAGTGGCGGAACTCAACGCCGCGCTTTGCCTTGTTACCAAACCCAAGAAATGAAAGTTCGATTTCCTGGAATGGGAATCGAACCCACAACTTGTCGCTTTTACAATCGCACGCTTGTACCTCTGCGCCACGACAGGCGTTTTATTTTAGTGTTAATAGGAGATATTGTACACGATGGCTACAGGTTCATATTCCGCCTATATTTACGCCTGAAATCCCATTTTCGACCATTTAACGATTAGAACCTGAACTGATGAATTTAACCTGCAACATTTCAATTGTGCCACTATGACTGAACTGAATATTGTGTCATATATTTAAGTACTAGATAGTAATAAATATTTGAAATATGCTAGAAACTGATTAACCTAGCGCAAAAATTATATATACATTAGTTTTTAACTCCAAAATATGTTTTAATGCAATCACACAACTTTCCCCCGTGACTCGTGACTATATTTCAGCGTCAGTGCGATAAAGTTAATATTTTATATGCAAAAAGTTCTCGACGATTATAAATGATTAATAGTATTTCGTAATATTTTAAGCGAATTCTTATTTCTTCTCTATATATTACGTATATAGGTATCGAAGTGTACATCTTCTTAAGGCCAACCACTTTTATATTAAAATCCACAGCACATATTCAATGCCTGAATTATATCATTTATCTCATGTCCAAATAAAGAACGATAAAAAAATATACATATAGTTCTAAACAGGGTTTTAAATTACTGTACAATAACACAAATTTTGATTGAAAAACGTTAACTTTCACCAATTTACACCACCAACTTTTTCATTCTCAAATGAACCATCAGATCAAAAGCAGTAATATCTGGAAGTGGTATCACCTCCCTCATCCTGTTGTCACCCGTAATAAAATTGAGAATTTGTGTATCCATGTAGACTTTTGGGGCTCATCATGACTTCAGGATCTGATTCTTTAGTCATAAACCTCGTACTGCGAGACTGTGGGTAGTCTACTCCATACATGCTACTACCTGCACAAGGGTACACTGTCGATAAAGGCTTCATTGCTCTTAGAGCTGTCTTAGTTTGACCGTCTCTATATATAATCATGTCTGGGTGTACAGGGTCAAAGAATGTTCCAGAAATATGGCTAACATCGACATCATTGTCTATATCAGATGTCGATTCATTGAAAACGTTAGGTGTCTCCGTAGTGAACATATCGCCATTCTTAGAGTCTCTGTCCCTCTTTCGCTTTTTGTAACAACGTACAGCGAATATTAATACTGCAACCAAAATAATCACAAGAACACCAGCGCTGATGTAGATAAAAAACTTTGTGTTTGATGAGTATTTAGATTCTTTAACTGGTTGTGTTTCTGTAACAAAGAAGTTTTATATATATAAATTATAGCAATAAATACACTTGTTACCTTTTTTGGCCTGCCTCTCATCTATTTGATAAACAAATTATATATAACATTCATAGCTCATTAGCCTTAATCTTCCATGTACAAAAATGAAATTCTAGTTAGTAAGTTTATCTATCTTCCAAATGGTTCTTACAATATTACGCTAGGCTAATGCGTCGCAAGTTGGCTTGATACTCCGCCGCGCATCTAGATATAATGGGTAATATATCTACACGCAGATATATAGGTATTTATACTAAATACTCAATGGAACTATAAAACGTAAGACATTTTTAAAATAAGTATTTCAATATTAACACAATATTTAGAGGCCTATCATGACGCAGAGGGTCAAGTATGCGACTGTAGACGTGACAGGTCGTGGGTCGATTCCCATTCTGGGAAATGAAAATACTAAATAATATTTAGTATTACATTTCCTTACTCTCGTAACAAGGCAAAGCACGGCATTAAGTTCCGCCACTCAGCACGCAATGTCTCAACTCGGCGAAAGTGGGGAACGGAAATGTTAAAAGAGAACGGAGTGTCTTAACACTAGGTTCTCTGGTTCCTTTTGCCTGTCCTTCTATGTGCGATACAGCACGAAACTA
>JAKGSA010000976.1:29094-69049 GCA_033558755.1 Philaethria dido | reverse complement strand
ATAAGGTTTCATCTAGATCCATACAGTAGTTTTTGCATGAGAGTGTAACAAACATACATCCTCACAAACTTTCGCGAATGTAATTTCAGTAAGATACATACATTAAATGAACACATACCTGTTTCATCGAAACGACCAGCTTCATTGTTGTCTTCAAAATCTTCATTATTGTTCTTTCTATCAGCTTCATCTCCTTCGATAGCTCTTTCGTACTGCTCTTTCAGTACTCCCATAGGAACTTGGATCAAAAAAAGGCTTATTAATATGTTGTAATATTTTAAAGCGACTTCAATAAAAGGATCACGATTCAACTGAATTATTTTTGTCTGCATTTCCGCATTTACTACTACTGGGTGGACCGATTTTGATGATCCCTTTTTTATATAATAGCTAGTGCTTCTGTTGTGATCTCCTTTTAATTAGTTAAGATAATTAGACTTGTTTTTGAGTTATTCGTAATAAATTATAGCTTATAGATTCCATTTTACTAGCTTTTTACCTGTTATAGTTATCCATTTCTGTTTTAATTTTTTTGTGTAATTTATTTATTTATTTTGTTAAAATTTTATTTAAAAATTCATTTGCACGTCTAAGATATTTTTTAATTATTAAAATAAATTAAGAATTTTCTAATTCTTTGAAAACATATGATCACAATTTTATAATCGTAAGAGATAAAATTAATAACGAGATTATACAAAAGGGAAGACCTCAGTTGACCTTCGAGAACACAGTATCAATGATACTGGAGGAAGGTCACGTAAAAAGCATGAGGACCCTGCGGAGGGCATGCATGAGGAGGTAAATGACTGTGAACGAGGCGAAAGAGGTATGCAGGGACCGTAGCGTTTGGCGCTCCGTTCTCTCTGACTCCCCGCTAGGGATAAAGCGTGAAGTTAAGTAAGTAAGTATTATACAAAAAATATTCAACCTCTTATTGGAACTCATACGAGTATATAACTTACATATTGAACTATCGATGTTAATTACTTATAAAATATATAGTAAATAACAAGTAAACATATTTTTTTTCTTTTTTTTTTAACTTCGCGCTGTATCCTGTATATAATAAATACCTATTTAAATATACGTTATAAAACTTTCCAGTTAAAAACTCAGCAAGCAAATGTCATTTTTCCTAAAAATACCTGCACATTTATGTATCCATCTCCAAGTCTAATTTTAACTCATTCATCCTTGTCCACTCCATCAATTTTTCCTTTCAAAGATTTTCTACCATTTAGTCATATATACTCTAAGTAAGTAAGTCTAAAAAACTACGAAAAACTACTGGGATGAATGCTTTAAATTATAATTTTAACTGATTAAAAATTATACGAGGTCAATCTTTTTTATTGTCAAAAATGTATATTCAATTTTATTTGCCTTTCATACTTTAATAAGTATCTATATATAGAAATACACAGACAGGTTGTGGATTCGATTCCCACTCCAGAAAATTTAATTTTTCATTTCCTGGCAATAACAAGGCAAAGCGCGGCGTTGAGTTCCGCCACTAGCATGCAATGCCTCAATTCGGATTGAGGAAGCGATGCGGAAAGTGGGGAACGGAGTGTCTCAACACTAGGTTCCCTCTGCCTACCCTGCTATATGCGAGATACAGCGTGAAGCTATGTATGTATGTATGTATATCTTTACCTACACAAAAAAAAAAAATAAAGAAAACCACAAAACGTAGGTCATTTTTAATTCAAATCGGTTCAGTGATTATCAAATGACTATAATCTATTATGATCGGTAGCCGGTAGTTTGGTAATATGGTAATAGCGGACAATCGCTCGGTCACATTATTATTAATGCTAATGCTGATGGCCATTAGATAAAACTAATTTCTAAAACTGAAACAATATTCCGCGATGCTAAATTTCATACTAAATAATTTATAAGTGCTTTATAGAATATTATGTTTTTGATAAATTTTATACTAGCAGAAATTATTTAAATAATTGGTAAATATCATCGAGTCGTCATATTTTAGGATAATGGGTCCGAAATTCATTTTGGGAAATGATTTCTAATATAAATATTTTTTAATAAAAAAATGAATGAACTGACACTAGATTCTCTTTACCTAACCTGTTTGTTTACATCTTTTTTCGTTGTGGTTAAATAAAGTGTAAGGTCAAATGTCACCAACGTCTTAAGCGCTGATTTTGGAAGATCGAAACTGTTATCAATAGGTTATCTCTGTCTTTACAATAGTACTAGTAATATGTGTCATATATTTAAATGATAAATTAAAGCACAAAAAATTGAAATAGGATGTCAATTTTTAGATTTTTAACCGACTTGGTAAACAAGGAAGTTCTCGATTCGACTATTTTGTACTAGATCACCTAGTTATGATAATTTTATTTTCGTCTGATAGGTGATGCTTCTGATGTGATCTCATTCAATTTTTGTTAGGATCTGACGAGCAATTTATGTATTCATATTAATTTATTTATTAGTGCATTTTAATTGAAATCGATTTTCTTTTCTTGTAATATCTTAATTATTCCACTTAAGCCGCAGTGCACGAAACCTTGATGCTAAGAAGTGACACTAGATATAATCTCTACTTGTGGTATTACCACCAACCACCACCCTCCCAGAACTTTTTTTTATTATTTTCGGATTATTTTTTTATAGTAATGTTCAATTTGTACATAGCTTTGTTGTTTTTTTAATATATAAGTTACTGTATCCCTTTTCACGTACGCCATCTACGGAGAAAACACTATCACTCCTTCTTTCCACCTACATAGTCCATTATTTACCAATATTTTTCACATATAGGAGTTTTTTCAGTTTGAACAAAATGTATTTCAATTTAAACTGTACCAGATTTAACGAAGCTTTAGGGAAAAATAAAGCAACCTAACATATAGGATTTTGTAGTTAAGCCTTCCTATTTGGTGTAGTAAAAAATATTAACGAAATTAAAATGTACAATTTCATACAGAACACGTGTACATAGCTTTGCGGGTTAATATCAGCATTTTTCCAAGAATTATGGCATTCAATAAAGAGATTTGGGTCAAATTCCTGCATATAGAAACTGCTCAAAAACGATGCCTGCAAATTCTTGAAAATGAGATATTTTTTAAGTTTTTATGGTCACTCTTGAATAATATTCTATTTCGAATTCATTGCTAAATTATTACTGATTTTTCTTTTAATGCCTTATTCGATATTTTGTCGGTAGGCCAGAGAAAAGGTAATAAAATAGTGCAACGTTTTCTGCGCATTTATTGTCATTTACGCTCAATAGCCGAATTTAACTCCGAGCTTATTTTTATTTAATAGGACTGGTGGTACAAAAATATTTACAAGCAAATTTGACTCCATCAAGTCATTAACAATTAACCACATCCTAACTGCACTACGACAGTAGAATATTTTAAGATCTTCTTATTTATATTTTTAACTAATAAACTTAGTAATATACATGTATATACGTTAATTAAAATATTGTAGAATATGCTACTTGTTAGAGTAGTTTCTGGGATTTTTGTACTGTTTCACAATAATCCAAAATAAACACTACATAAGTGCTATCATTTCAAAAATAAATGTATTCGCTGTTAAACTAAATGATAAACAATGATATATATGATGAGCAAAATGACTTTCTCTTTGCATACTCTAAAATTTTGATAGTAGACACACAGCCAATTTAAGAAATTCGAAGCTAACCTTTGAATAAACATACTTATCCCTCTAAATGCCTAGATTGAAATTTCTTCTATGGTCTTATCTTTCTAAGAAAAAAAAAATTGTACATTAAAATTGAAAATGTCATTAAAATAGGTGGAAGTTAGGATGTGTCTAACCAAACTACCTTATTATGAGCTTAAAACATCGAGGGAATAATAAATATTACATATTTCAACACAGCCTTGAGTAAAACTAGTTACTATCCACTTACTATATCTAATTTTAATAAAATATCCTTAAATCCGCGCCAGACTACAATAACATAATAAAATACACATTTTCGGGGCAGGCATTTTAAAGTTGTAAGTTTTTTTGTATTATATTCTATTTTTTCACCTGAATATATTTAATTTGTTTCAAATGTTGATTTTTTTGTCATTTATTCACCCTATTAATAAAGCAATTCGAATGCCAAATCCAATTGTAAAAAATGTATCTGCAAGTTAAGTTTTTAATCTACTTCCACTTCGTACGGATATCGGATATGGTAGAATAATTAAAAAAGTAACCAAAAAAGAAAACCAACTTCAAATAAAATGCACCATTTTTTTTTTTTGCATTTTAATATTACGAATAACTCAAAAACTACTTATAAGATCTTAACTAAATTTAAATGAGGCAATACCTGAAGCACTACCTATCACATAAAAAATAATCATCAATATAACCAATATTGACTCAATAAAAAATTATGTGGTTACCACAAATAAAAAATACAGTCAAGTTGAGAACCTTTTGGAAGTTGGTTAGAAACATCAATAAATTATTATTTTCTAGCTTCACTCTGAACCCCGCATATATCAGGGTAGGCAGAGGGAAGCAGAGAACCTAGTGTTAAGACACTCCGTTCCCCACTTTCCGCCGAATTGAGGCATTGTGTGCTGAGTGGCGGAACGCCGCGCTTTGCCTTGTTACAATGCCCAGGAAATGAAAATACTAAATTTCACATTTCCTGGGGTAGGAATCGAACCCACAATCTGTCGCGTTTACAGTCGCACGTTTGAGGCGTCAATAAAGTATAAGCATATACATAACAACAAAAAAATTATAAAGTAAGAAATAAGTACAGGACACATTAAAACAAATTAATAAAACCTTTTGATCTCAAATACAAAAGCAAAGGCTTAAAATGAAAGATAGGAAAACTTACTCCGATTCACAATAAAAGAATTCAGAAAACGAAGAATATTTTTGTAGGTGTATAATATTTTCTTTTACAGTGTTTATTAGCAAGATGGCATTTATAATATGAGTTTCTTTATTATTTGTATCATATATAATAAATTTTTTATTCCTTTTCCGTAGCGTATTCTTTGTGGCTTTGCTTTGTGAAAAAATTGTACTACGACTTAAATATTGCTGTTTTATTGTCTACATATATGTTTCTTATAGCTAGCAGTGGCGAGGGGTTAGTAAGGTAAGCCGGTAGATTTCGGGAAGCCGGTATATATATTTAGGGAAGCCGGTATAGAATGTTAAGTCACTTCAATTTTTAGGTGGTTTTGGATGTCAGAGCTTGCTTTTTTGCAATTTTATACCCAAAATACCTTTATTAACCTTGTTTCTTTGCAAAATCGCTCCCAATTTTTTTTTAAAAACAATTCTCATTTACAAAAGGTAAGCCGGTGGGAACCATTGTTAATAGATGCCTCGCCACTGATAGCTAGAGCTTCTGATGTGGTTAAAATCTGATGAGTAGTTTTGGAGCTTTTTTGGGGTTGGTTATTTTTTGTAAAAATTTTTATTATTATTATTTAAAGCTTACTTTGAACGATTATGCATAAATGATAATATTATTAAATAAAACATTTTTATATTTCAGAACTGAAAGTGTATGTCAATTCTTTGCTTTCTTAGAAGTGTATTCAATAAAAGGCTTGTAAAAATTAAAATAAGCAAAAGAGAAAATAGTCAAACCTTTATACATACCACACGCATAAACAACTTTAAATGTATTTCTCGACTGAGGTCTACAGTTAGACCCAAACGTCTCATTTCTCGCTAATATTTGACACGATCGTCTTCCGTGGCATATCTTGATTACCTTTTCTACTGCATATGGAGAGGAACAGGCTGGAAAAGATAAAAATATTAGGACAAGAAGAAATTAAAGTATTGGACAAAATAATAACTTAGTGGGCACGTTTATGTTATGGTAGCCTAGCGACTGTTGCAAATCCGAATATAATTTATTATATTAATATATTAATTTGTAAAAGAAAAACTATGATAGCCCTATTTACGAAATTTTTTACACGTAGAACTATCAAAATTTGTCATGGTTAAAGCTATACAAAGAAGTAGTCCGTAAAGCCAACATTTTTCATAATAATACTTTAAAAATACATTAAATACTACATAGCAGTGGGGTGAAAATTACAGTTAGGCAAGCCAGTAAACTTAGAGAAAAAAATATATATTTAGAGAAAGTGGTTCATATATTTAAAGAAGCCGGTAATTTTTAGAGAGGCCGGTATATTTAGGGAAGCCCTAATAGTATTTAGCCCCTTGAGTATTTAGTAATTTCACTATCGAATTTTAGTGACGACTTTTTTTTCGCTCTCACGCCTTGCTTGACTTTATTTTTTTTATAAGCCTCATTACAATTCGAGCTCCACATTTTCCTAGCGACCTTTTTTTGTAGGTCTCATACTTGTACTTTAAAAAGTTGGACAAGCCTGTGGGAACCGTGTTGTATGGACGCCTCGCCACTGCTACACACACTGCCATGTGTTAAACATACAATTGTATGTATTATACAAAATGACTTAAACGTTCTAAGGCGTGTTTTATGCGTCAACTAGAAGTTACTACTTAGTTCTCGTATATGTAAAGTACAAATGCTTCTTCGTTAAAGTTCGGCAAAGTTCTTTCAATCATCTCAAAAAAAGAGGACAGTAGAAAACTAAATAACATGTTTTCTTAACCATAACATTTTAATTTATTTAAATATAAGCGTCGTTTATTAAATAATATATTAATTATTTCAATTTTAGTTATTTTTTTTAATGGATAACGGATGGGAAACGAGCAGAAGGACCACCTGATGGTAAGTGAACATCTACAACACCAGAGATGCTGTAGATGCGTTGCCGACCTAGAGGATACAGATGGAAGGGGGGGACAATGTAGTAGTCCACTATCGGAACCACCACATTTTGGGGAAAGGATGGGTGGGAAAGGAAAAAACCTGGCTTACATGCTTTCTAACCGTAACACGTCCTTAGATATTTTGCGGTTCGTCTTTGACATGAGGACAAACCGGGACGCTACCCAACGGCGGAGGTGAATTGTGTTCTAACCCCGTCCCCTCACAGGGAGAAATAATTATATATTATTTCTGATGTTTCGAAAATGTAAAAGAGTATTTCATGAAATTTCTGTATGAAGAAACTATGTATGATAGAATAAAGTATGACACGGATCATAAAGTACACGTAAAGCAAAGACGCGGGTGACAACTAGTCTACAAAAATATCAAGCGTTGCTACAAAATACCAACAAAAAGGGTGATATTATTACAATGGTCCATGACAGACGCTAGCCGCAATGGCGTAGAACCATGTCATGTTTCAAAGTTTCTTGTATTTAACAAAAATATTTTTTTATTAAGCAGGAAAATTTAATTTTTGTCTCTCAAAACTCTAATAACCAATGAATCTATATTTATATTATGTATTTTATTTATATATGTATATGTATGTTTATATTTGTGTGTATATAGATTCTTGCATTTTTACACCTGCAAATGTTTTACTCTTGCTCTCATACCCATAGGTTGACTGGAAGAAATTTCTATTAGAAATAAGTTCACCTTTGCCAACAATATTGTTTATACTATATTAATTGTTTTTACAAAGTGCAATAAAGAATATATATATAACCTCTCATACTTTAAAGAAAAGATAGAAGTAAAGATACTTACCTTGTTTCTATTTTATTTTATTATGAAACCAATATATTTACTAATGTTATCATTAATGAAGGTCAACTTTGAATAATACATACACGTTTTTAATAATTACAGTAATTATTGTTATTATTTCGTATAGTATAAGATAGTTTATACATCAAATTTAATAAATTGACGCCTGTCCTGGCGCAGAGGCACAAGCGTGCGACTGTAAAAGCGACAGGTTGTGGGTTCGATTCCCACTTCAGGAAATGTAAAATTCAGTATTTTCATTTCTTGGGTTTGGTAACAAGGCAAAGCGCGGCGTTGAGTTCCGCCACTCAACACGCAATGCCTCAATTCGGCGGAAAGTGGGGAACGGAATTGTTGAAAGAGAACGGAGTGTTTTAACACTAGATTCTCTGGTTCCCTCTGCCTACTCCACTTCATCCGGTATACAGCGTGAAGTTGAAAAAAAAAAATTTGGTCATTTAAAACAGCAAAATAACAAAAACCTAAGTATTTTAAAAACAACTTTTAAATTCTAGTAGTAGACACAATATCGTAACTTTGTCATTTCATACTGAGCCAAAATTATGGCTTCAGCACTTTATCTAAAATGACCTAATAATTCTAGGTTTACAAGCTCTACACTCAAAAGTCTCCTGGGTATGAATGACTATGAGAAACGACACAAAAGGCCTTTACGGTCACAAATATAATTAACACGTGCCATAGTTCTTAGTCAACGATGTTGTTTTACTTTGCATTTGAAGTACTTGCCTCATTTTAAATTCGCTTTACTCGACTGAGTTTAAAAATTGTCGTAGAGTCTGTCAACTTGACTTTGCTTACGGATTTCTGTTAAAGTGCTGGTAATGGAATACGCTTTTTTATATGATCTTTGGATTGTTTTTTTACTAAAAAGTGATTCTAGGGAGTTCCAAATAGAGTTCTCTCTCTCTCTTTATTTCTCTTTTCGCCTTTTTTAGAAACCTAATTTTTTTACAATAACAATTTTTTTTTATATATTTAGGTTGACAGAATATAGTGAGTTCCTCATTCTCTCTAGTATCTACCCATACTGGAATGAATATTAAACTAAACTTATAATATTTAGGCCTGTCGTGACGCAGAGGCACAGGCGTGCTACTGTAAACGCGACAGGTTATGGATTCGATTCCCACTCCAGGAAATGAAAATTTTAAATAATATTTCGTATTTTCATTTCTAGTAGAATGGCGGAACTTGCTACTAGAGCAAGGAAATGAAAATGCTAAATATTATTTAATACTTAATTTCCTGGAATGGGAATCGAATCCACAACCTGTCGCGCTTACACGCTTGTATTTTTTCGCCACGACAGGCCTCTGTTACATTAATCACGTATTAATAATTAATTAGATAAATTTTTGACATCCTTTTTCGAAACTATTCTTTTTTTTATGAATAGGACAAGGCAAATGGGCGTTCAGGTCACCTGATGGTAATTGGTAAGTAATAAATGGTAAGTCGATAGAGAAGAACTATGTAGAAATGCCAAAAAAACTAATATTTTTAAAAATGATGCTTTAGAAATACATTATATTAATGAAACAAGTACTATACACACGACCATGTGTTTAAACACATAGTTTTGTATCAAATGACTATATGTCATTTGATGCGTTGCCTTAGCAACGTGTATTGTACACGTCAATGACTCTACCAGTTGATACAATTATGTATCCACATACAAAACCTTACGTATTGATCTATTATATGAAAATTCTGTTTAATTAACATGTTATGAATAAAGTTGGTAACAAGGTTTGCTTCAATATCTATGTAATTATTATTGAACATTGTGTTTCCAATATTTGTTTCCAATATTTGAATATATTAATAAATATATTTATTTCATGATATTCAGGATCATAATTTTTTTAATTTATTTTTCTTTTTTTTATGATTCAATGATGATTGAGTTTTTATACAGAAAGACAGCATAAAAACAGCTATCATCTTCTTACCGAAAAACAAACCAAAAAACAGCTATAATCCTCTAATAAGACTTCAATATGCGTTTAATAAGCTGCTACGCTATTCATCAGTGACGCTAACGTTCTTTTGTCTATGGAATCAAAAAGTTCCATATGATATATCTTTGCTTAATAAAGATTTTTTTCTACATGTTTAATAATAATAGTAACAAAGAAAAAGCCTTTTGACATAAGAAAACCTTTTCGACAGATATTTTATAGTAAATTACTAATTAAAAAACATACATACAAAGCTTCACGCTGTATCCCGCATATAGCAGGCAGAGGGAACCTAGTGTTAAGACACTCCGTTCCCCAACGTTCCTAGATTTGGTGATAAGGCAAAGCGCGGCGCTGAGTTCCGCCACTCAGAACGCAATGTCTCAATTGGGCGGAAAGTGGGGAACGAAAATCTTAAGAGAACGCAGTGTCTTGACACTAGGTTCTCAGGTTCCCTCTGCCTACCCTGCTATGTGCGGGATATAGCTAGAAGTTAGGAAACACTAATTAAACCTTAAGTTAAAATTACCCTACAAATTTTATATCAAATTATAAAATTCTACATTTCAGCTATTACAGGCGTCACACTCATATGAGAACTAAATAATTAGATTTATGATAGCATATAACTCACTTTCGTCCGAGGCCCCTGGTGGTTGCGAACAAATGTTCGCCTCGAGCGCCGTCCGTCCGTACTGCGCGTCGTATATGGCGAGCCGGGAGTATGCGTTGCAAGTTAGTTTGACTATGTCGTCCTCACAGCCTGTGCGACCTCGGAATTCTTCTGTGAGGAAGATAAAAATATGTATATTTTATTTTTTGTAAGGTGAAAATAACTTATGTAAGGGTTAAAGCGAATTTTAATGGATTCTAAAGGATATTTCTGTCATTTGAATTATAATATAATTTGTTACGTAAACAAATAAAATTCTTTTCATATATTTAATTAAAAGATGTCTGCGTCTGACTATGCGATTGGTTGTGACTCGGTCACTTGGGAGAATGACAAAGCCCAGCGTTGAGTTCCGCCACTTAACACGCAGTTAGATTTTCGGGCGGAAAGCGTCATAAGGTTTTTTTGACAGTAGAGAGATGAAAATACTTCAAATATAATCATATCAACTTAACAAATTATTTGCTGTAAAAAACATTTACTGTTATCAAAAAATCATATTATTCAGTAAAAGCTTTTTACGAAAGGATATTAGTATATAATTGAATAATATAAGAAAATATAAAAGAACCCTTATGAGAGTTCATCTACTCTCACTTTGTTTTTAAATTATATTTCATGTACCTTTCTTTCAATAAACATTCCGTCTACAGTTTTTGATTGTATATTAAAATTAATGTTGGATAATCATGATTTTTTTTTTTATGGATAACTGATGGCAAACTAGCAGAAGTACCACCTGATGGTAAGTGGTTACCTTCGCCCATGAATATCTACAACGCCTCTGGTGTTGTGTTGCCAACCTAGAGGATACAGATGGAAGGGGAGGACAATGTAGAAGTCCGCTATCAGAACCACTACATTTTGGGGAAAGGATGGGTGGGATAGGGGAAAACCTGGCTTACATGCCATCGAACCGGAACACATCATAAGATATTTGGCGGTTCGTCTTTGACATGATAGTGGTCGCGAGCCAGACGGAGGACGAACCTCCTACCACCAAAATTTTTTAATATATGAAAGAGAAATTTTGGACCTTTTTTTTATAAAAAATACGAAATATATAGTTACTTGGAGAAGGGATAGGAGAGAAGAATATTAATCTTTTGTCATAATGCATGAGAAATAAAGTAAATTAAAAAAATAAATACTCCACATATGTCATGTTTGAGATACGCTTTTGTATAAAGTTGCTATAACAACAACTAGTTTTTTTTATAGATCATGAATATCCATGTTCCGTAGTAATTTTTTCTCTAGTAATTATGTCTATACTTAAAATTTTATAGGTATATGTTTGTTTATCAGTTGTCTTATCACTATGGATTATAAAAATCCACATAATTTTACGTAAAAAGCGGCAGAAAGTTGTTCTTGAGCCTTTAAATATACCCATGTACACCATCATGACGAAATTGGACAGTATCTTACTAAACGCGATTGTTTGTAGCTTCGATTTTCAGTCGAGGAAACGATATATTTAAATTGTATTCATTTTCTCCGCTATAGATGCAAGACTAAGCGCGTTCTTGATTTCCACTACTTAACACGCAATATCTCGCATTCGGACGGATAACAGAGTATCTTGACACTAGATTCTCCCTGATAAAACATGAAGCTTTATATACCTACGAGTTATATATTATTTAGCAACTACTAGACCGATACACCCTGCCACTTGCAATCTGTTTCACTATTTAATACTATTAGATGCAAACTATAAAGGATCTATACAATTTCCCTCTAATAACTTGAGCTGACAGAATCTAAACAACATAATATTTCAACTTTCATACAAACGATTCGAAATTGAACTCTATTGAAATAAATTAGCTATATTAATTGCTGAGTAAACACGCGCAACCCTTTCGACCCATTAGGAATCTTACACCGCCAATACATTAAAAAAACAGAGTGTCTGTTTATCAATTACATTAGTTAGTAATTGAATCGTATACCCTTTTATGAACATTTCACTATTCGACCTTAATCGATGTTCTTATATAACGGAAATTAAGAAAATCATTTTAATTTGAATTAATTAAATTAATTGAGGCGATCGTGGCGCAGACGTCAGTGGTTGTGGGTTCGATTCTCACATAGAAGTATGATTATATTTTTAATTATTTTCAATTCTCCTCTCTGATAAAACAAAGCCGGTGTTAAGTTCCGCTGCTTAACATGCAATATGGTAGATATAATCTGTGAGCAAAAATAATCTTTGGGTCGTAAAAAAATTTTCAAAAAAACGTATAAGAATTTCGACGCAGCCGGATGTAAAACGCATGACTTAGTGGTCAGAGCGCTTGGACGGTTTCCAAAAGGCGCGGGTTCGAGTCCCGCTGCGTTCAAATTTTTATACATTTTCTAAATATGTTTTTCGTTTCCTAAATGTGGGATTAACATTTTAAATCTTTGGGTAGTTTGTAAAAATCTCTCAATACAGATCCTAACAAAAAAAAAACGTGGTAATAAGTGTCAGAATTTCGACACAGCTGGATAATAACACGTCGTTTAGTGGTCAGAGAAGTTTAGTGGTCGCTTGAATGGTTTCCAAGAGGCATGGGTTGGAGTCCCACATCGTTAAATGTTCTTTTTCTATATGAAAATTTCTCCGTTTCTCACATGGCTTTAGTGACAGATAGCTCATCAAATTAAAATGTTTATTAGCTCAAATCTTGTATACATTAGCGAGATTAGGGTGACGTGAAACTTTGTATTACAGTCAACACGCAACGTCACAGCAAATTGCTAAAGTTATTAGTGCTTTACATTGTCTCTGTCGTGCATAAAATATATGAGGCCTTAGCAGTAACTTATGTAACTAGCTGTTACCTGCGGTTTCGCTCGCGTGGTCAATGGCAGTCCATACTGCATACCATAGTGCATAGTGCGTGTATATATACGCATATGTAAGGTAACAATACAAGACATAACATCTGCCAAAATATTTTTGTTATTAAAAAGTATACTATGTCCTTTTTAATACCTTAAAAATATGTGTACAAAGTTAAAGACAGTTTTATAATATTAGTATGGATATTCTTATAATAATAAGGTAAAACCCGCTTCTTTTAAAATTCTTATGCAATATTGCCCACCCGCGGGAGAACCGAAAGATAAGTCACTCAAAAGATAAAACTCTTTCGTTACTCATTGGGTGATTAAGAGATGATATTATTGGACGTACAGAGCTGAAATTTGGCATGTAAGTTTATACATAGCTTCACGCCGTATTCCGCATATAGTAGGGTAGGCAGAGGGAACATAGGGTTAAGACACTCCGTTTCCCACTTTACGCCGAATTGAGGAATTGCGTACTGAGTGGCGGAACTCAAACGCCGCGCTTTGCCAAACCCAGGAAATGAAAAATTCTATTTCCTGGAGTGGAAATCGAACCTACAATTGGGGCGTTAAGAGAGTATTTTGAAAACAGAGAGATAGATGGGAGAGATCATAAAGTCTACATGAACGAAGTTACCGGTGAAAACTAATTTTCATTTTAGCATATTATTTACACCAAATTAATTAATTACATATAACATATCCAACATACATAATCAACATAGATTTTTGAATCGCCTTAGTTATTCATATTTATTAATCTATGAAGAGCATACTAAAATTATTAGAAAAAACATTACTTCTAATGCAGTATTTTAATTACGTTAGTGTTATTAGAATAGCGCAATAGATTATATATTTGCATCATATTTTTAATCTCATATTAAAATATTATTGAAAATGTTTTACTCTTTGATGTAAACTAACTTTTATGTTACGTGAGTATACATCATTCAACGAATGATATGTTAAAGTACACACGCCATATTGTAATTAGTACTCGGAAATAATAACTGTATGGTTTTAAAGTACATGAACCAATGTCATTTTAAGGTATTCAAGAAATAACCAAGTAAGGAGTAGTTCTTTGGGAGAATAGGTACGAAAAGACACATTTTGGGCCGAGATTGGAAGCACAGTAAATTTGTATAGTTAAATATCTACTGCAATTATTATATATATATATATATATATATATATATATATATATATATATATATAGAAATATTTAATTTCACGCTATATCCCGCATATAGCAGGGTAGGCAGAGGGAACCTGAGAACCTAGTGTTAAGTCACTCCCTTCTCTTATAACAATTCCGTTCCCCACTTTCCGCCTAATTGAGGCATTGCGTGATGAGTGGCGGAACTCAACGCCGCGCTTTGCCTTGGTACCAAACCCAGAAAATATTAACATTTCCTGAAGTGGGAATCGAACCCACAACCTGTCGCGTTTACAGTTGCACGCTTGTGCCTCTACGCCACGACAGAAATCAAACTGAAACTGCAATTATGAAAATTAAAATATTATTCATCAAAAAGACAAAATCATTACCTATTTATTTGTAGAGCTACGTGTAAACAACAGCTCACGACTGGATATGTATTAGCAAGTACCTACTTCAAACTACGCTGTGCTTTTAACCTGTGCTTTATCCTACATATAAAATTTATAATAAAAAAAATATTACACAAAATTATAACTTTTTTTTCAAAAGGAAATAAAATGTTACGCTTAAAATTAAACGTTAGAAGCTAAAAAAATAGTGTTAGAGATTTTTGTGATTTATTTATTTCGAAAAGAGTCTCTCGTCTTAATAAAAATTTACAATTTAAGCAATTAAAATATCCAATATTCGTTTCAGTGTGAGTATAACTTACCTTTTTTTTTATTTATTATTATTTAATAAATTTACAAATATTATTTTATACACTACGAAAAATCACTCAGGTGCTATATTCGTCCTTATTTATTAAATTGCATTTATTTATTTTTTTTTCAAATTGCTTAATATTCATATGAGTAATTTTCGATCTTATATTATATTCCAAGCTATTTATTAAGTGAGGAACTATGTATGCCCTGGTGCCTAACGACATAACTCCTACTATAAACATTACTCCAGAAAAAAAACTTTAATTTTTAATAACTTCACACGTCATCCCACACATAACAGGATAGATAGAGAAATCCTGAGATCTTAGTTTTAAGACACTGCGTTTCTTTCAAATTATTACAACATATCCCAAATTGCACTTTTGTAATAACAAATAGTATAAAAAATACTGAAGGTACTAACTAAATTTAGTATTTACGCCAACATGCGCTTAGCGGACCCCACCTGGCCGCACCCGACCGCACCTAGGTCGACGACCGCTAGTAGGAATTTAATAACCAACATAAATCACATCAAAACACTACAGTGTAGCTCGAAAACCACTGTTTGTGAACCCTCTCTATATCAAGATGGCTTTCTAGCACGTCTTTGTCAATTAGTCTTCTGGTTTTTCAGTAAAAAGTTTCTTTTGATTCACTTTATTTTGGTAAATGAAAAACTAACTATAGTTTAAAAGAGTTTATTCTATTAGCAATAAATAAAAATATATATTTATAATAATTAATATGACACTTGTCGTGGCTCAGAAGCACAAGTGTGCGACTGTAAACGCAAAAGGCTGTGGGTTCGATTCCCACTCCAGAAAATGAAAATTTTCAATAATATTTTGGCTTAATAACATTTAGTATTTTGATTTCTTCCGGTTCAGTTCCAACCCTCAGCACATTGCGTGCCTCAATTCGGCGGAAAGTGGGAAACGGAACACTTTGTAGAAAGGAGTGTCTTAACACTAGGTTCTCAAGCTCTCTCTGCCTACCCTGCTATGTGCGGGATACAGTTAAAAAAATATAAATATAAAATCTATCCCCTATCTAACGCCTGTCGTGGCGCAAAGACATAAACGTGTGACTGTAAACGCGACAGGTTGTGGGTTCGATGCTCACTCTAGAAAGTGGAGTTTTTCATTTCCTGGGTTTGGTAAGAAGGCAAAGCGCGGCGTTGAGTTCCGCCACTCAGCACGTAATGCCTCAATTCGGCGGAAAGTGATAACACTAGGTTCTTCTAGGTTAGTCATAACACTAGGTTCCCTCTGTCTACCCTGCTATATGCGGGATACAGCGTGAAGCTATGTATAAAAACCATATCTTAACGTGGATAAATTAAATAATAATACAATACAAAAAAGTTTAATATATTTTTACATACGTATTTTATTAGTAATTAGCAGTTTTAGTAATGATTAACAGCTTTACTCACATTTTAATGAAATTATAGAATAATTTCTGGTTTTAACATAATAATTATGAAGGAATTTGAATTTTATCATAAATTTAACACATCAATAGCGAATATTTATCAGGATATAGGTAGATACTACGACAGGATTTGTGATAAGTGAATTTTAAAATAATCAAAGATTTATCAAAAAAGACAATCGACTATAAGTACAATGTACTAAAAAATTACATTATTACTTATAACTGAAAAGCTAATGGTCAGATCATAACTAAAATTAAATGGGACCACTTCGAAAACACTAGCTATCATAATAACAAAAGTATCATTAAAATTGACTCTTCCAGTAAAGCTATGCGGTAACATAAATTAAATACACTCAAAACGAGAACTTCCTTCTTTTATTGAAATTGGTTAAAAAAATTAAATAACTGCTACATCATATTTTTATACTAAAGTACAATTATTTTTATAATCAAAAGAGAATGAATAACTTTTTAAAAGATTTATCAAAATATGCTTCATAATAACAAAGAATAATATAGAAAATTCAATTATATTTATGTACGTAGCATTGATATACACTAAAATAATAATCCAGCATAAATCATATCATTGTAGCCCTCGTAAAACCACTGGCCGTAATTAATAGACCCACCCCTCTCCCTTCACTTTTAAGGAGAATTACAAAGCAGTTTCTAACGGATATTGTTTCTTTCAATAAGTCTTATACGATGTTAGCGTGAAATATGGTTAAAAGGTTTTTTTAAGATACTGTAATAGATAGAATAGCCGCTTTTGGTTATTGAATGATCATACTGATCATAATGAAAGAAATAACGCCAATAACGTGTAATTGATACTAGATTTTAGACAATACTTACGCTTTAATATAGGAATATTTTTATTGTATTTTTGTTTTGTTAAGTCCTTATCAAACAAGAATATGTTAATAATTCGTCCTGCATTTCAATTCAATCATTGAACTCCTTCTAGCTTAGGACGGATAAGTGAGTTAATCATAAAAAAATGTAAAGTATATAAAATCAGAATAAAACTCACACATATAATTCCTATCTTGAAAAGTGCGCAATTTCGATTTATCAACTTATTCACGCCTGGTAAAAATGTTTTAGAAAATAGAGTACGTGATGTCTTTAAAAGGCAACAATTATTACAAGCACTCATGAGAAAAAAACAATATTTTGATATTTAGAGACTCTCTAGACAAGTGGACACTACAGAAAACATAGGCTTATCACTAGTATATCTTTGTGACCATTACTAGAAGCGTCAAAGATCAAAAAACAACGACAGTCATCGCATAAAAAATTTTAAACAAAACCTTGTAAACAAAAAACAATAAAAACTAAAAATTAACCGGGAAACGCCAAAGAAAAGCGACATTGAAAAATCGACGAACAAAATGCAAAGCAAACGACTGTTAAAGCGACAAAGGACAACAGTATATTTTATCATTATAAAATGAATGCTTATAATATTCACGATGCTGCTACCGTTAATTTCTCAAAGTTGTTCAGCTCGAAAGTTCCTATAATCGGATTTTTATGACAAAACTTAAAGAGTGCAAAAACCTAAAGAGTGCAAACTTCATGAATAAATAAACGGGCTATAAATCAAATGAAGCTTGGATGTCCGCTCTTGCATCTTTTTTGGACAGGTTTCGCATTATTAATAATGTTTTTTCAAGCTTCTTCCTTTCTTCCGTTTAGAGGGGTAGTCAGAAAACTTAGTGTTAAAACACTCTGTCCTCCATATTCCTCCCGAATTTGAGACATTGCCTTCTAAATAGTGGAACTCTACGCCGCACTTTATCTTACCAAAAAACTAATGATTGTAATTTATATATAATTTTTCCCCTAAAGGGATTTTTTTAGAATGAAACTCACAACCAATCGCATTTGCAGGCTATCCTTCTGCGCCTGGATGGTAACATGAATGCTGCTTTTCTAAAGCTCATATATCTCTCACATTACGTAGGATAGACAACCTCATGTGTTATATTAGTAATAGTGTTCTATATTATGTGTTTTCAATATGATAGTTTGTATGGGGCAGAAGATTAGAATACCATGAAGCCATCGTGGCGCTGGTTCTGAGTTCAATTCCTACTTCAGTGAATGACATATAAATTATTTCCATTTCTCACACTATTAACACAAAGCATGGCATTGTGTTACACCACTAAACACACTATGTTTCGAATTCAGGAGGGAAGTGGATAACAGAGGGCCTTTATATATATTGATTTATTTTGCTCCTAGGCTATGTAAGAAAAAAATTAAAATACCTCAAAAGAATTACGATGTACAATATAGATCTGATCAGTCAAAGTACGTTTTAAATAAAAGCAGATAGAGCAAGTATACTGGAACCACTTCAAAAGTTATAACAGATCTTTCTTTGAGTATTCTTGATATATGAAAATTAAAAAAAATATACTTAATAACATAACGCCTGTCTTGGCGCAGAGGCACAAGCATACGTCTGTAAGCGCGACAGGTTGTGGGTTCGATTCCCACTCCGTGAAATGTTAGTATTTTCATTTCCTTGGTTTGATACTAAGGCAAAGGCGTTGAGTTCCGACTCTCAGCACGCAATGCCTCAATTCGGCAAAAGGGGGTAACGGAATGTCTTAACATTAGGTTCTCGGGTTTCCTTTGCCTACCCTGCTATATGCGGGATACAGCGTGAAGCTAAAAAAAAATTAAAAAAAAAACTTAATGATAAAAAGTCTGAGATATTATGATTTATTAGTCCACCATAAAATGTCATGGTTAAAATAAAAGACTCTTTTGTAAAGATCTATTATTTGTGTAACAAAAACCTTCACAGCAATAATTCTTAACGTATAATGTTTTAGTTTTTCCATACAATTTTCATACAAAAGAAACATCTCACTTTTTCATCGTAATGTGCCTTTGTTAAAAAACGTCGTCAAATAGCCCCAAATTAATCTTAAATTTCATAGTAAGGTTAGATATTATTACACATTACTACTATAACATTGATACATTTATCTCGACGACCCTTTTTTCTAGTAAATACTAAATTATAGAAAATATTGAAGCCATATTTCTGGCCAGTCGTGGCACAGAGGCACAAATGTGTGACTGTAAACGCAACAGGTTGTGGGTTCGATTCTCACTCCGGGAAGTAAAAATATTAAATAATATTTAGTATTTTTATTTTCTCCCAGGTAACAAGGCTCTGGTAACAAGGGAAAACGCAACGTTGAGTTCCGCCGTTCAGCATGCAATGCCTCAATTCAGCGGAATGTAGGGAAATGAAATGTTAAAAGAAAACGGAGTGTCTTAACACTAGGTTCTCTAGTTCCCTCTGCCTACCCTACTATGTACGGGATATAGCGTGTAGCATACATATATACAGACATACATAGCTTCACGCTGTATCCCGCATATAGTAGGGTAGGCAGAGGGAACCTAGTGTTGAGTCACTCCGTTCCCCACAGTCCGCCAAATTGAGGCATTGCGTGCTGAGTGGCGGAACTCAACGCCACGCTTTGCCTTGTTACCAAGCCCATGAAATGAAAAAATCCATTTCCTGGAGTGGGAATCGAGCCCACAACCTGTCTCGTTTACAGTCGCACACTTGCCCCTCGGCGCCACGACAAGCGTTGAAGAATAGAGGATTTGTAGCGTGTAGCTAAAAAAAAATAAAAAAGTTGATACATTTAGCGCTACGACCCTTTTCTCTAGTAAATACTAAATTATAGCGTAACTACTATAATAAAAGAAAACATTGAAGCCATATTTCTATATAATGTGTTGTGCATAAAACAAACCTAATGTTTCTAACACATACTATTTTTAATTTATTTTTTTATAACAAAAAAAAAGTTTTTTTGGATAATATTATCTATTCTCTCTCTCTCTCTTCTCTATTGATTATTTAATTCTAATCAATAATATTCCTAGATGTTAAAAAAATCATATTTCTGCATTTTTAAGTTTAAGATGATCTGTAATGGGAAATCTTAATACTGATCGTTTAAAGTAAACTGCTTGTGTCGCTGTATATTAAAAAGAAGTCTTAACGTCGAATATATCGATTAATTATATTTAACTAGTTATATCACGCAACTTTATTTGCATGGACAAATATAAAACCTAAAACCCAGTCAGTTATTCGGTATTTAGAAAAACTCTCTATGTCGCGTAAATCTGGGTAGTCAGAAAGAATACAGTGGGCAAGACACTTCGCTTCCGCTTTTCACCTGAATTCGAAACAGCGTGTTATTTGCCGGAACTCAACGCCGCCCATTGTTTTACCAGAGCGAAGAAAAAATATATATATATGACTATAATTAAATTATTTTAATATCTTCACCCCTTCCTCCTCAGAATTGACGAGGAATCGAACCCACCACCTATCACGTTTACAGTCAAACGCTATTCCACTATACCACCAAGGCTATAAAAGATAATAAGACAAAAACATATATTTTTTATTAATTTTACTTACATTTTAGTTTCTTAGTATGACGTATAACGTAATATACTTACGAGGTCGACATTTATAAGCCACTTCAACGAACTTCCTCGATCGAGGACAAGGGTCTTTCTGCCCCGGTTTCAACTTAGTACTGAACTTGCATTGAGGTTTCTTCTGACACGCTTCCACCACAGTTTGTAAAAGGGAATACTGCATAGAAAAGAGTTTTTTATATCAAAATTCGTTTAATTCTTGAATATAAAAATTTAATTGATTTAGAAGGTCGTGGAGCAGAGGCACAGAGCGTGCGGCTACAAACACGTCAGGTTGTGAGTTCGTTTCCCACTCTGGGAAATGAAAATGTGAAATATTTATAATATTTGATATAGTATTTCCATTTTCTTGCTATGGTAACAAGGCATAGTGGGGTGTTGAGTTCCACCACACAGCACGTAATGTCTCAATTCGGCGGAAAGTAGAGAATGGAAAAATGTTTTCTGCTATGTGTGGGATACGTTAAAAAAATTAGATTATTTAAATTAGTGATATCTTTTGATGAGTCCATATTTTCAGTAACAAATGTAGTGCAATTTTTTTTGTTCGCAATTTTCTAATTAATAAAGCGTAATCCTAAGTCTGTGAATATCAATACAAAAATATTTAATAAATATTATTCTCTCTTACCAAACGATTGTTCTTAAAAACATACAAATTTTGTAGCCAAAATCATGTTATTTAGGTGAAACATTTGAATGAGTTTCGAAATCAAAATCCTTTAATTTATATTAATAGTTACAAATGTTCTAGAAAAACAGCAATAAAAAATGTTATATTACGAGTAGATGTAAGTAAAAAAACTCATATGAGCCTAATGTCTGTTTAGTGTAACACATTGAGTCATATGTTGTATACACAACAAATATTAATGAAATATATTAGAACTTATCATCACAGCATACTATATATTACTACACCCTTTTCTTAGCTTCAAGCTGTATTCCGCATATAGCAGAGTAGACAGAGGGAAACAGAGAACCTAGTGTTAAGACACTCCGTTCTCTTTTAACATTTCCGTTTCCCACTTTCCGCTGAATTGAGGCGTTGCTCGCTGAGTGACGGAACTCAACGCCGCGCTTTGCTTTGTTACTTTATACTTAAGTATTGCTTTTACTCTACATAGTATCATATAGGATCAGGATTGGCATTTTTTTATGTATTAGGTACGGTCTAAATGTCGAAATTATCATATTTTTCGCTTAATTTAGATATTTAAGCTTACTAACTAGATACTTATCGTTATAATATAGCCAAGTTAAAAATATATAAAAATATACAATAATATAATTATTATTCTTATATATAAAGTATATTATTTTAAAGCACAACGGGATGAGTGGCGCGGGTATGTCAAGAGGTGGACGTGCGAGTTCGAGGAGCAACGCAAAGCTGACCTCGACGCAAAACGCAACGCGCTTAAGGCCCGACAACCAGCTGCCATTCATTATAATTATGTCAATGGGGAATTGACGTGCGCTCTGTATGCACGTCAATTCACCAAGAAGATTGGCTACATCAGCCATCTTCGGGCGCATCAGCGCCGATAACCGATATGGAGCCGAAGCGGTCACCATGGCCGAAATCGACCGAGTCGGACTAATCATCATCATCATTATTATTGTAAAATTTGATCTTAATTCATTTAGTAACTTTTGCTTGAAAGTGTAATAAACATAGTCACTAGCTGTCGCATTTACAATATTTAGTAGGAAATAGCACAAGACTAAATAATTCAATTTAAATAAATGTAGGGCAGTAGGACGTTACCAACGGTATGAAAATAAATAATTGTGAGGACTAGACTCGTAACTATAGCGTGTAACAGTCACTCCTTAATTTCCTTACGTCATTATATGCGATATACATATCGCTTTAAAAGTACAAAACAAAATTACACATTTTTACAGCATATGTAATAAAAAAATAAAAAGATTTGACTTGAATTCAATTTTAAAGAAACTGTTGCGTTTCTTATGTGTCTTAAAATTCTAAATCAATGAGTATCTTTTTTAAATATAAAAGAAAGAATAAGGGGTGTATTACGCTTTATATTTGCAATAGAAACATTCTTTTTTTTTAATTTATGATACTTTTTACTTAAAGTAGCGTTTTGTGGATAGAAAAAATAAAATACCTGCATAGGATTAGGCCATAAACATTCTTCAGTTTCGCCACTCAAATGCGGATCACCAACACAAGAATGACCCCCTGGTATTGCCTTCCCATACTGCGCGAACTGAACACTTATTATAGTACTGGATGGACATGATAAGGACACCATTTGATCATCGCAGGCTGCCCGCTGCATTGTCTTTAAGGTCCCAGCCAGCAGAGCTAAGGAAGAAAAACAAATTATATAATTTAATACATTTATGATAATCTCAACTATTTGACAAGTGAAGGTTCGATCGTTAAACTTTTTAAAATAGACTTTTGCAAGCAATTTCGATTGGAATGAACATAAAGCTACGGACTCAGTAAGCAGTTCTCCTGAGAAGAGCCGACAAGATCCTTAACCGTTGCTCTTTTCAAATATAACAATCAACATGTTATAATTCAATACAATAAATTCAGCATGAAATTCAAATTATCTTAATTCGACATACATATTTTTATTATATAAATATTTTTGGACAAAGTAATAACTTCACTTATTAACATTGATTTTACTGATATTTAAAATTTATCAGTCACACAAAGAACTTATTTCTATCTTGACGCATATATACGCATAACGCAAAGTAAGAAAACCTAGTGTTAAAACATTCTGTTCCCGAAAAAGGCCGAAATAGGTCTGTGCCTAGCTTTTTGTTCCATCCCCATAAACATATTTCTTTTACAATAAACGGAAAAAAAGGATATTACTATAGTAATTTTATAGGACGTTAATATTATATGAATATTCTAGAGATTATGTAATATCCACAATATTATCGCCACCACTATATCATAAATTAAATCGTAAATGTAATAAATATTTCTGTACATACAGTTATGAGACAGAGACAAAATAGGATATTTATTCTACGTATGGTGACGCACAGTGAATTAAATATATAGAAATATAAGGATAAAAAAAATACAGATTTATTCATTTCATTTATAAAAATAACGCCTGTCGTGGCGCAGAGGCACAAGCGTGCGACTGTAAACGCGACAGGTTGTGGGTTCGATTCTCACTCCAGAAAAAATAAAATTTAGTATTTTCATTTCTTGGGTTTGATAACAAGGCAAAGCGCGGCGTTGAGTTCCGCCACTCAACACGCAATGCCTATAATTCGGCGGAAAGTGGGGAACGGAATTGTTGTAAGAGAACGGAGTGTCTTAACACTAGGCTCTCAGGTAACCTCTGCCTACCCTTCTATATGCGGGTTACAGCGTGAAGTTAAAAAAAAGTTATAAAAATGAGTTCTCTATTCCTGTGTGTTTAAATTAATACTAGCAAAAGAAAAAAAACAGCTTCATGTTTTATCAAGCGTATCATTGTAGTCAAATCCATACTAGTGTTAAGACACTCCGTTCGTCGCTTCCGCCCGAATTCGGAACACGAGTTAAGTTGCGGAATGCATGCCACGCTTTGTCTAGCCAGAGTGAAGAAATGAAATCAATTCTAAATGTAATTCCCACAAATTTCCCAGGAATGGGAATCAAACCCGCAACCAACTGCATTTGTAAATAAATTTGTCAGACGCTGTTCCACTGCGCCAAAATGGCCCCCAATTAATGCTCTATATATACTTTTTTTTTTTAAAAATGAATAATTAAATCGAAATTCTTAATAACTAAAAATATTAACTAAATAGACCACCTACGTATGACGAAAATTAAATAATAAATTTACCGTATAACTGTATTAAAACTTACATAAAATCTTTATCATAATATTCAAGGATTTCCAAAAGCACTTCTATAAGACTAAGTTAGTTTAACTAAAGAATGTCAATTCTAAAGTACTGCAATAAAAAAGATGATTTGAAATTTTATTACATCTTTACTATATTCAATTTTCTGATAAAAATTGAATTTCTATATTTGTAACTTCTGTGTTTTAAAGACACTCCGTTCCCCACCTTCCGCTGAAAGTGTAAGGATAAGGTGGGGAACGGAGTGTCTTAACACTAGGTTCCCGCTGCCTACCCTATATGCGGGATACAGCGTGAAGCTATGTATGTATGTGTATGTAAAATAAGACAATGGGGCACTATCCCATGGGCAATGTGTAAAACTTTACTCCCACTAAAAAGTTAGCCTCTTAAAATACAGCTTATTCTTAACCCACCACGCAAAGAGAGGGATTATTTGTTTGACGTGTCTGTCTGTCTGTGGCATCATATCTCCCAAACGAATAAAGCGATTTCAATTTATTTATTTTTTTGTATAAGGAGTGACTTAATCCAAACTCCATTAAAAGACTGTTAAACAAAAAAAATGGTCATATAAAGCAGTTTCACGCTTTATCCCGCATAGCATGGTGTTCAGAAAAAACCTAGTGTCAAAATACCTGAATTCAAGACATTGCGTTTTAAATGGCGGAAGTTAACTCTACGCTTGGTATTACCAGAGCGGAAAAATTATAATAATTTTTGACCGACTTCAAAAACGAAATAGGTTATCAATTCGACTCGAATTCTATTTTTCATGTATGTTACCGCATAATTTTTTACTGGGTGAACCAATTGATTAAAAAATTGATATATTTTTTATAATTGCTTCTGATATGTTTCCATTTTTAGTTGAAATTTAACGAATAGTATTTATTCGTAATAATTTTTTATTGCATTTTATTTGAAGTTGGTTTGTTGTTAAAATCACAATTATCTCATATAACATGTCCTCTCCCATATTCGTTGTTCGCAACGTATGTTACACAACATACTAGTACATATCAAGATTGCGATTCCAAGTGCCAATAAAGACCAGGCGTATGTTTATCACAGAACGCCAAGAACATTAAGAAGACAAAAGAACATCACACCAATATAACAGATGGCGTCATGAGGGAAATCGTGCGAAACAATAGTAGAGATAATGTAAATAAAAGGTGATGCGGAATTTCCTTAGTAAAAGCCTTATAACAGAATGAAATGTAACAATTATGAGAATAACTAAGTGGAGAAACTTGTATGTGGATATAAATGCTAAATTATTATTAACTGTTTATTAGACGCATGTCGTTGCGCAGATGTACAAGCTTGCGACTGTAAACGCGACAGGTTCTGGGTTCGATTATCACTCCAGGAAATGTAAAAGTTTAGTATTTTAATTTCCTGGGTTTGGTAATATGGCAAAGCGCGGCGTTGAGTTCCGCCACTCAGCACGCAATGCCTCAATTCGGCGGAAAGTTGGGAATGGAGTGTCTTAACACTAGGATCCCAGGTTCCCTCTATATGCGGGATACAGTGAAAAAAAAATTGTTAATCTTTGGAAATATTGGAGCCACTTAACATTGGCTACAATGTGTATACTGAATATCAATAAACAAGCTTGTACTTCGAAGTATAGATCCCAAAAGGATGGTCGAGATAAGTATTAAAAAATCACATAGGTATCACCTAGCCTTGTAACAAAAAATAATAATAAGGAAGAACAGATATGGACCAATTGTTTGTAATGTCATAAAAATAAATTAAAAAAGTATATAAACTTAGCTCTCCACTTTCCACCTGAAATCGAGACATTGCGTCCTTAAAAACAGAACTCAACCTCGTGACTTTTCATACCAGAGCGAAATTAAATTAATTTAAATATTAATTATACTTAAATTATTTTCATTTCCCACAAATGGATACCGAACCTACAGCCGATTCTTACAGTCAAACGCTGTCAGACTGCACCACGCTGTCCACAATATTCTTTATTAATTTAAAGCCACAAATGTCGGGTACAGATGGACTGTGAAATATACCAACTATACGTTATTTTTAATATTAAATTCTGAAAAACTAGCAAAACTATATCAATATGGCAGTAATCAAATAGCAAAAATAAATCAATATTTAAATAAAATATTTGTCTGTTTTGTTTTTTATTAAAAAGTAACTATTGATAAATATATTTTTAAACTGCTGTCACAAAAATGAAATATTTTTATGAAAAGCAAATATATAACTTAATCGGACTTAGTTGACAATTTTTATATTTAGATATTTGTTGACTTTTTCTCACTTTTCTCACTTTTGTAGTGTAGTTCAGACAGATTGTAGCGTGCGTAATATTTATTTACATACATACAAACATAGCTTCACGCTGTATCCCGCATATAGCAGGGTAGGCAGAGGGAACCTAGTGTTAAGACGTTCCGTTCCCCACTTTCCGTCGAATTGAGGCATTGCATGGTAAGTGGTGGAACTCAACGCCACGCTTTGTCTTGTTACCAAACCCAGAAAATGAAAAATTCCATTTCCTGGAGTGGGAATCGAACCCACTACTTGTCGAGTTTTCAGTAGCACGCTTGTGCCTCTGCGCCACGACAGGTAATATTTATTTAATTGTTTGATTTAATTATGATGTATTTTTATTGTATTTCTTATATCGTCGGTAAAGTTAACTAACTGACATTTTTAATAAATCAGCTTTTTTTATTTTTATAGTTCTAAATGCACTGTCAGCTTGTTTTAGTGAAGTCTCCTTAGTGTATTTTTAGTTGCAACGGCATTAAAATTTAAATTTGAAAATATCTCGCAACTAAACAGCGAATCTAAACGTGTCCTTTATATATATTAAGGATAAAAATAAAAAAGTTAATTTATTACAAATATCAGTTATTGTTATGTCATGTATTGGCACTTCAACGTCGATATATATTATATTATTACACAAAATATAATGGCAATCTGCACTTGTCCATATAAACATACATACTAAATTCCGTCCGCATAATTTTGGTAAAAACAATTCCAAAGTTTTTCCTTCACCTGTACGTAATCTCTTGTTTTTATGGGATAATAAGAACCCTAGCGACACTCACATCTTCTCGTTCCCCATTCTCACATCATTGAAAGTAATTGTTTTATGGAAACCGATCTCACAGCCAGAAACATTGGAGATATAAAATGATATATATTTTTTAATATATTTATAGTGTTCTCCTAGTGATATTTCAGCTTTTTGTTTTTTTATAATTAAGAAACTTATTTATGCTCACGAAAATTATAAACGTTAACAATTGTAATGGCAATAAGAACAAAATATATTTTTTTGCATACAAAAAACTTATATCTCAAATGTTCTTGAATCATACAATAATTTTTAAAAAACATGTCAAACTTGGTTCGAACTGTTTAAAAAAAACAGTTTAGATATCTATAAGTAGTAATTTCCACAAATTACGTTTATAAAATCATAAGGTCAAACATAAGGCTTTGTTTGGTGGTAGGAGGTTCGTCCTCCGTCTGGCTCGCGACCACTGTCATGTCAAAGACGAACCGCCAAATATCTTATGATGTGTTCCGGTTCGATGGCATGTAAGCCAGGTTTTCCCCTTTCCCACCCATCTTTTCCCCAAAATGTGGTGGTTCCGATAGCGGACTACTACATTGTCCTCCCCTTCCATCTGTATCCTCTAGGTTGGCAACGCATCTACAACATCTCTGGTTTTGTAGGTGTCCATGGGCGAAGGTAACCACTTACCATGTGGACCTTCTGCTCGTTTGCTATCCGTTGTCCATAAAAAAAAAAAAAAATAAAGCTTTCAAGCGTATTCTTATAAAAAAAATAATAATAACCACGACATGTGCTACGACATTCTCTACGGATACCTCTACGGATACCGCTACGAAATATTATCACAGGAACAATTTAGTTTGTTGTACAAGTATCAAATAATTTATCAAGCTCTGCTGGAACTGTAAATGATATATATTACACAATCCGCTTATGACATGTAATAAAGATTTTACAAAATGGTCATAAGTTCTTAATATAATAATTATATATTTAGACAAAATGTTGCCCACAACTGTTTGGCCTTTTAATTGTTTCATCTTATTTCCCTTCCTTAGTATCGATTAAGATTTTAACAAGAAAACCGACTTCACATAAAATGCACTAAAAAATAACATTAACATATTACAAATAACTCAAAAACTACTCGTTTAATCTTAGATAGGATCACATCAGAAGCAAACTAGCTACTGTACAAAAAATAGAATCATCAAACTCAGTTCATCCAGTAAAAAGTTATACAGTAACACTCATATGAAAAAAACTGTTTAAGTGAGAACCTCCTCATTTTAAAATCGGTTAAAAGATTTAATAAATGCAATAATTTCAAATCCATATACTTAATTATTTCATATTGCGTATAACAAGCATATATTATAACACTCATAATATACTTTTCAATTTATTAAGAACGCCTCACTGCTTTTTTATTTCAATACGCACAGGGGTATGTTAGTAAAATAGGTCACCTATACTGTTTTAGTAATTAATATCTCGGCCATTTAATCAATACTAGGTACGTTTATATTAATAATACTACAAAAAGAATTAAATACGCAAAAAGTGACTGATGCTTTAAATATGGCAAAAATAGGGCATTATAAGGTCTTTTTGCTTATCAAACAGGTGGTGTGTGATAGCTGAAATCAAAAAAGAAAACCAAATTTAAATAAAATACCCTAAAAAGCAATATTACTACGAATTACTCAAAAACTATTGTTCAGATCTTAAGTAAATTTAAATGGGCCATCTAAAGCACTAGCTATCATATAGAAAGAATATTCAAAATTGGCTCACCTACTAAAAAATATACAATAATACATAAAAAATACATTCGAATTCCTCCTTCTTTTTTTAAGTTGGTTAATTAAAATATTGTTTGTATCATACGACAAAATACAACCTAAGGATTCGAACCTTTGTCACACATGTAAATCACTCTCCTTTTCGCGGTCAGGTGAGATAAAGTGCGGCGTTGATATCTGATACTCAACACATAATGTACAGAATTCCGGAAAGCGGAGAAGAGAGTGTCTTTACACTAGGACTAAGGTTCCTCTGCTATTCAGATATATGACAAACAGTATACCTCTGCAAATATACATATATATATAAAAAGCTACATAGGACAAACGTAGCACAGCTGTGCTACGAGTACGTATGTACCTAACCTTATTACGTTGACAAGCCTCCATTCGCTGTTAACACCCTGAACATTTCTTAAGACGAGATTACGAAACGAGGAAAAAAGTGAGATAGTAGATAAGTAGTTTCCAAGTTAGCCTAATGGAAATAGATCCTATTTAAAACTTGAGTGGTTTGCCTTGTCACGTACATATTTGCAGTACGTTTTTAGGTTAGCCTTGTGTAGTTATATCTTGATCATTTTTTGTAATTTCACGCTGTACCACATAGCAGGGTAGGCAGAGGAAACTAGATAAAAAGACACTCTGTTCTCTATTAATACCTCCGTTCCCCACTTTCCGCTGAAGTTGAAGCATTGCGTGCTTAGTGGCGGAACTTAACTCCGCGCTTTACCTTATTATATTTGTGATTTTAATTTCTGAAACCATGCTTTAAATAATTAATTTTATAATAAAATTTATAAAAAATTATCAAAAGTTAAGATTATTAAGAAAATCTTTAAAAGAGGTCCATAATTCTTACTTTTAACAACTCTTAATCTCAGTAACTCTACTTATAATTTCTAAGTGAATTTGATAGATTTCCTAAATGTGAAAAATTGAATTTACAAACTTTGTGCTTAAATCTAATGTCCGAAGTTAGTACAGTTGTACGACAACTTTCTCTTTCGAAGCAATTTTCTTTAAAACAGAAACTAAGCTTTAGTAAAAAAAATTAAAGGTATTATTTAATATTGAATATTGCTAACCAGAAATCGGTTAAGAGTTAATTTATATGCGGTAGAGGTAGCTACAAGGGCGATATCTCTCTATAATCTATTAAAAGATCTCGGCTTTACTAGAACTATCATCAGTCTATTTTTAGCAGGTATTTCGAAAACGGCACTAGTAGAATCTTTTAAAATTTGATTAGGTAAAGAGAAGAGCGCGGACTGTGGAGGTGAACGTTATTGTGCAATTTAAAGGGGCCCCTTAAACCTACGCTGGGGCCTTAAGGCAGTCCCCAAGCTCGCTCTCTGCAACGCGATGAGTTAATCTATGAACAGTTAATCCATGGATTGCTAAGGAGTTTCTTCTCATAATACCAAAAAGACTTATGAGTATTCAAAGTATACAACGAAGCTTATATGTATGTATATGTATGTATTTCTTACTAAATATATGGAAATCAGTAGGTATTAATAATTTACTAGAGTTCCCGTTGACGTGTTAACAACGCGTTTTCTATCAATGTATATGTCATTTTATATAAATGTTTCAAATAAACTTCTAACATCAAGCCAAATTACTAATAGACCAATATTGCGAAAATTTAAGTGACAGTATTAAATGTAGTAATTAAAATTTTAATTAAAAACATTTCCTTACTTCAGCCTTAAATCAAAGGCTTACGTAAGGCAAATATTTTCATTTGAACCTGAATAAACGAATACCGGACTTCTTAGCATAGCCGCTTGCAAAATTTAAAGCTTTAACACGAAGTTCTGCATATAATTTACACCTGTAATTCATGTTTTCATAATTATACAAATATATATATATATATATATATATATATATATTATTCTACATATGTGTCAATGTAATTTGATTTTTAACCGACTACACAAAACAGGAGGTTCTCAATTCGACTGTTTTCTTTTAAAATATGTTCCCGCGTAACTTTTTACTGGTAGAACCAATTTTGATGTCTCTTTTTTTTATATAATAATTTTATTTTATGACCTTTGTCCTATTTAAATTTAGTTAAGATCAGATGAACAGTTTTGTAGTTATTCGTAATTGATATAATATAGATTTTTTAGTGAAATTTATTTGAAGTCAGCTTTCGTGAATGTTAAAATTTTAATTATATCAAGTAAACAATTATTTACTATTATTCTATTTTCTAAATGACGTGTGTATTAAATTATATTTAAAGGTTAACACAAAGAATTATTAACGATATTAAATTTCAAATGAATAAATTTATATATTTTGTTTACTTTTCCATTTTAGTTACAACAACTGTGAAATGGTGTAACACTCATAATTAAGTGTTTAAACGTTATACACGAGTGTTACTTCAAATATTAGTATGAAATTAATCAAATAAATAAATAACATATTAAATATAAATTAAATATTTATAATAATCCATATTTAGTGTTTTCATTTTCTCGTTCTGGTAGCAAGGCAAAGTGCGGCGATGAGTTCCACCAGAGAACGGAGTGTTTTAGCACTAGATTCTCGGGTTCCCTCTGCCTAACCTGCTATTTAAGGGATACAGCGTGGAGCTTAAAAAAAATAAAAAAATATATGTAAATAAAGTAATTTTAAAACTTCAAAATTCCATAGACTTCGTCAGATTTCAGTAGAAGTTTCGGTGCAAATGTAAGCTATAATTTATTCCATATTTTACCTGCGCACTTCATACAGTAACGAATATTCAATCAGCAACGTGTTACGATAGCAGTATAGGATTTATTCCTTTTTAACATGCTTTTCGTAGCATTACTTGTATCTATCTATGTAAAATCAATGTTAAAAATTTTTGTTGACTATTTTGTTCACTGGGACACTGGGAAGTGTCTCAGCGCCAGATTTTCTTTTAAAATTGCACATGTGTTCAGATACAATAACAAAACAATATTGTTGTAACCCGACGTCCTCGCTAGGGTGACTAGGATTACGAGAATATAACTTGAAGTGTTTCTTTTGGTTTGTTTTTACAAAAAGTAGTTAATATTTCCGTAATAGCTTTTAAACTATTCATCTAAACTACTCCATTAAAATACAAAGTTCAACTTTTATTACATACTGAAAACAACAAATGATAAATCAATTATGATAAAAATTTGATAAATATTCTGTGATATACATTTTAAAACGCTACCCAATACAATTCTATTTTTAACTTCGTGAACTAAATATAGAATTAAATTGGGTGCGTTTAGGATGTTTGGTGGTAGGAGGTTCGTCCTCCGTCTGGCTCGCGACCACTATCATGTCAAAGACGAACCGCCAAATATCTTGTGATGTGTTCCGGTTCGATGGCATGTAAGCCAGGTTTTCCCCTTTCCCACCCATTCTTTCCCAAAAATGTGGTGGTTCCGATAGCGGACTACCACATTATCCTCCCCTTCCGTCTCTATCCTCTAGGTTGGCAACGCATCTACAACATCTCTGGTGGTGTAGATGTTCATGGGCGAAGGTATCCACTTACCATCAGGTGGTCCTTCTGCTCGTTTGCCATCCGTTATCCATAAAAAAAAAAAAAAAAAATATAATGACTTCCAAATAAAAGATATATATTCTTTAGGAGACTTTTACTTTTAACTATTTAGACAAATAAACCCGTAGTACTTCCCGTAGTACCAGTCTCTGTGTAGCTCGACGGTTTACGTAGCGCACGTCAAGATAGCTCACAGAAGCCATTTTTTTTACTCACCCACTAACTTGATACTCATCGTTAAATTATATCCAAATTATATAAAATCTCTATAAATAATAAATTTTATGCTATGCTGATATATAAGCTATAATATTGTAAAGTTTCATTTCAATCCGTTTTGTAGTTTTTGCGTAAAAAATTAACAAATATCGGGACATTTATCACTAACTTTCATACTTATAATGGGATAAATGGGATTTATTGATTGTTTTTATCTTGCAAAGCGCGGCGTTGGGTTCCGCCACTCAGCACGTAAAGCCTCAATTCGGCGGAAAGTGGGGAACGGAGTGTCTTAACACTAGGTTCCCTCTGCCTACCCTGCTATATGCGGGATATAGTGTGAAGCAATGTATGTATGTATGTATGTTTTATCTTCAGTATATGAAATCCCTATTTATTGTTAAACCATGGACTTAGCAGAAATAATTGATAACAAAAAAAATGGTACCAAACGTATTATGAATATCTACTCTAAATGTTAAATAAATAAATTTTCGAGAATATGTATGTAAAATATTTATGTATGTAAGATTTACACGTGCCGTGCCTGATGTCTTTGTTCACAATATCCGCTATGGAAAATATACGATCAAAAGCTTTTAGTATTTTATTTATCCAAACAATTTCTCTTTGATGAACCTTCATAAACCTCTCTTCAAAACATGATAACTGATTTATTGATAAGAACTTCATAAAAAAAATGCTTCTTTCAATTTCTAGTTTTATGCCTTTTTAAAATGACATTGAGAACCTATTTAAGATACTCTTTTCTCTAGGTTCGGTAAATTTCATTTTGGATGGTCGTACTCAAATCACATTTTTTTTCAGCTTTACGCTGTATCTTGCACGTAGTAGGGTAGGCAGAGGGAACCAGAGAAGGTTCTCTGGTCTTTAGAGCGTCACTAGGTAGTGAAGCTCTAAAGACACTCCGTTCTCATTTGACATTTCCGTTCCCCACTTTCCGCCTAATTAAGGTATCGCCTGCTGCATAGCGGAACTCAACGCTGCGTTTTGCCTTGTTTTCAGAGCGAGGAAATGAAAATACTAAATATTATTTTAATATTTTCCTCGAGTGACAATCGAACCCACAACCTGTCACGTTTACAGTCGCACACTTATGTCTCTGCGCCACGACAGATCTCAAACCACAATATGTCTTAATAGAAAGGAAAAACGAAGATATTTTATATAAAATCACTCCCAGGAGTTAAGATGGACGAATGATTATTGTGTAGCATTTCTTGAGACAACGTCAGACTGTAGTCATGAGAGATTGATTGTAGATATTTTAAATTATTTTTCATTTCTCCGCTCTGCTTAGACAATATGCGGCGTTGATTTCCGCCACTTATTAACTAACTATACCTCGACTTGGAGATGAGAATAGTGTCTAGACACTAACTTCTTATCTTAACTTCTGACTACGCTGCTATGCAGGAAGAAGGGTCATCATTTTTGATATAAATTATCTATATTTCATTTCCCAAGTGTTAATCACACACTTAGGAAATAAAAAACATTTTTAGAAATAACTGGATTAGAACGCATGGCTTAGCGGTCAGAGCGCTAGGACAGTTTCCAAAAAGCGCAGGTTCGAAACCCTCTGCGTTCCCGCTGCGTTCAAAGCTTTATTCATTTTCTAAAAAAACGTGAGGTTCAAAAAACGGAATTTACTACTAAAATAACTTACATATATCTAAGTGAGTAAGTTTTATTTACAGGTATGTTATATTTATATTTGTAAGTACGTATAATTTAATCCAAACGCGGCGTAAAGTCGGAACGTCGTGAGCACACTTCAGAGGGCACTCAACTTATGTGCCTTTCAATAGTTGAGCTCACTTCTCACGTTGACTCCAGTTAGAAGTAAAGGTATAAATTATTGACTTAGATTTTTCTTAAAATATTTTTATTACAAAAATATGTATTTTTTTTTAATTTTACAGAACAGCAACCATATCTTTTTTTTAACTACACGCTGTATCCCGTATATAGCGGGATAGGCAGAGGGAACCAGAGAACCTATTTTTAAGACACTCCATTCTCTTTCAACAATTCCGTTCCCCACCTTCCGCCGAATTGAAGCATTGCGTGTTGAATGGCGGAACTCAACGCCGCGCTTTGCCTTGTTACCAAACCCAAGAAATGAAAATACTAAATTTTACATTTCCTGGAGTGGGAATCGAACCCACAACCTGTCGCGTTTACAGTCGCACGCTTGTGCCTCTGCGCTACGATAGGCGTTAATCATATCGATTATATCAATTTATTGTTTTCAAATTTCAGCATAACTTGTACCTAGTTTTCTATTGATTTCCAAAACAAAACAGAGGATCAATTTAACTGCAAATTTTATGTATGTTCCGGCATATCTTTTTAATGGGATGAACCGATTTTGATAACTTTTGTTTTATATTATAGCTCGCGCTTCTGATACGGTACCATTTAAATTTAGTTAAAATCTGACAAATAATATATGAGTTGTTCATAACAATTTTGCTTTATCGATTTTCTTTATAGAAATCGATTTTCTTTTTTTTAATAATATTTATTATATTAATACAATCACTTAAATATCGTATTGTTGAAATAACTGAATACATTCAATTGTTACTCTAATTTAAACATCTCACAGTTAAATATTTGCTATAAAATGATTACAATTTATCTTCGACTATGTATACGAGACTCAAGGGTTGGTTAGGGCTAAACTACCCTTACCACTTACAACCTGCCCTTATCAATCGGATTCGAGTGGTGTACTGGTTTTCAATAGTTCCCCTTTCGTGTGTTCTGAGATAATTAATTATTTTGAAGTAATGATCATTGAGTACTATATAATTTCGCTTTTATAATGAAATGGAAGCTACTTCTATTTCAAGTATAATAGATATTCATAATTTTGACCAATTCTTCAATTTTTATGCCAAATGTCTTAAAAAGTGTTGGACAGATGACTCAACGATTAAAATACGCAGAAAAAACCTAGTGTTAATATATTCCGTTCTCCGCTTCCCACTCGAATTCAAGGCTTTACGTGTTAACCAGAACGGAGAAATGCCAATAATATTAATATAAGCATTCCTCTCATTAGGAATCGAACCCACAACCAACACGTTTATAGACAAGACGCCTTTAACATTGAACATTTAAATTTTCAAAAAATATCGACTATAATAAATATTTAACATAATTTTTAAAATAACAACAATATTAGTAATAATATTCTTAAAATAAAACACATTAGGGGAATAACTAAAGTAGTATCAGACATGGAATATATATTTATTAAATCAGGTTCACCTTTCAATACTGCTGACAAAAGGGACTTTCATTGTGAAATATTATCATATTACTCTACGACTTTCACTGTAAGTATTTTCCTCAAATGAATAAAGAAGGTCTGTCGTGGCGCAAAGGCACAAGCGTGCGACTGTAAACGTCACAGGTTGTGAATTCGATTCCCACTCTAGGAATTAAAAATAAAAATATAAAATTCTGTGTCCAGGAAGGTAGATATTAGCATTTATTTCGACAAAAAGCACAAACTCCGCAATTCAATACTAAATATTGAATTGCGGAGTCTATGGATCTGTCGAAGTCTATGGAATACTAAATTCAGATCTGAGTGACAACTAACATCTTAAATCATTATTATATTATGTTAAAAAAATTTCACGTCAATTTAATTCTAGTTAGGTATGTAAATTATTTGTATTTTTCAGTTTTATTTTATTATTGTATTTTTTGTAATTTAAATTGTTTGTTTCTTTTGTTCAAACATAATTAAATATTAGTATTGTAGGTGTGAGATATGCATGCTGTCATCACCTACAATTAGAGCAGCATTTTATAATTATTTTAAGGTTATTGTTTTTTTTTACATATGCGTTAGTGTTCGCTGTGTTGGTGAACCAAATAAATAAATAAATAAATATTTTCATTTCCTCGCTTTGGTCAATAAGCAAAGCGCGGCGTTGAGTTCCGCCACTTAGCACGCAACGCCTCAATTCGGCGGAAAGTGGGAGACGGAAATGTTATAGAGAACAGAGTGTCTTGACACTAGGTTCTCGGTTTCCCTCTGCCTGCCCTGCTAAATGCGAGATACAGCGTGAAAGTAAAAAAACTAAATAAATAAAGAAGGAATAATTGATGAATTGTATAACAAAGAGGCGTGCGTGAGCCGCGCCCAGTTGTTTATTAATTAAAAACGTGACAACCGCGAATTTTAGCCCTTTATCCGTGACCGAATTGTGTCACCAGTAAAGTAAAACGGTTTTTATATGAAGTTTGTAAGCCATAAAATTTTTAGCTTCCATATTCAGTGAATATGTCAAACTGAGCCTATTCACGCCCTTTAATTAACAAGGCCGATTACACGAATATTTTTTTAACCAACAGTTCATAAAAAAATAAATTAGAAGTTTTTTAAACAAAATTTAAAAGGAAATGCATCAGAAGCACTAACTATCATATAAAAAAGAAACATCAAAATCGTTTCACCCAATAAAAAGTTGAGCGGTAACACATATAAAAAAATACAGTCGATAACCTTCTGAAAACCTTCTTTTTGGAAACCTTCTGCGTTTTTTATAGTCGATTAAAATAATTTATTTAAAATTCATATTAACAATTAAAAATTATTATGCCCAAGTCACTTTATTACAATAATAAACAATTGACTTAAACCTTTATATAGTAACTTTATATTGACGAAGAGAATCTGGTTAGAAATTGTGCTGGTAAGCTCATTTAGAAGAATCGCGTGATGAGTAAGCGTCAGTATCGTGAGCTTAAATAAAGTAGGAAACCATACCATATAAGGTGTATTTAATTCTGTTACATATTATTACGATTTACAAGTACTACACTACTTCTATATAAAATTAAGGACATATACTAGACTCGCATATAAATTGGATTTTTACATTTTATTCCTTTGAGAGATTATCGTGGCGGAATATCCACGATTGGATATGGGTTCGATTTCCACTCGGGGAAATTATTGTATTTAAATTATTTTCATTTCGCGAATTGGGGCAAAATGCGGTGGAGTGTCTTGACACTAGGTTCTTCCTGACTAGTCTACTATGTAGGATAAAGCATGAAGCTATTTTTTTATTTCTTTGATAAATGAACCTAAAAGAACTGGAACTGACGCGTTTAAATACTTATCGTAGTACAGAATGCGATCTTGCTATGATATAAAATGTATTCTTGTATACTAAACAGGGAAATCACTAGCTCCTATAACACAGTGAATTTTATTTTAGGAATTAGTAAGCCCTTAAATGTAATATTTTTTTTATGGTCAATAAAGAATTTATTTCTTTATTTATTTTATATATTTATTTAGTAAATATCTCTTGCTAAGAACTATTTTAAATCATTTTAAACTAACTTTTGAAAAAACGAGGAGGTTCTCTATTCGACTATTTTTTTAACATATGTTACCGCATAACTTTTTAATAGGTAAGCAAATATTTATGATCGTTCGATATATAGATATAGAAAAATAAATTAAAAGGCAACGAGTCTGTTTGTAATAATAGAATAATAAGTCTATTATTTTATCATCTCCGACAGTAAAAAATCTCGAAATTTGTTCTTTTCTTAATTTAAAAAAAATATTTTTATTCTATAGCTTTTAAGCATGGCTACTTAATTTATCAGTTTATTAAGACTTTTGTATCTGAATAAATATTAGGTAAACTTAATTGAATTAAGAGTTACAGTAATCTATATAAACAAAATGTTTGCAGTACTGAGTTACTGACAGACAACGTAGAGGCGAAACTACTGACCATAGATAGCTAAAATTTGGCATGTACGCTCCTTGGGGCGTATAGGGAACCAATTAGAGAATTTCTTGGTATTCCTATGAAAACGGGAAAAAACGGGATTGTAAGTCTTATAGAACATACAAACGAAGTCGTGGGATACAGCTAGTATTATATAAGTGTTTAAAAATCGATGTCATCAATGCTAGCTACGATACGACACATTGGAAATAATAAATACCAAATTTTTATTTTAATTAAAAATTCATAAAAATATTTTGTCGCGTAATATGAAAGGATATGAAACTTTAAGTTAGACTCTAGCTTTTATTATGACACACCGTGCGTGACACTTAGCAAGCAAATTACTTAACTCGTGCCGCTAAAAGGTCATATACAAAACGTATTATGACTAAGTATATTACACAACAATAAATATTAACCCTGAAAATTATTGAAAAAATATTAAATTAAAACAAAAATTTGATGACCCCCCCAGGAGGTATATATGAAGAAATTAATGACTGTAGACGAAAGAAGCAGAAACTGTAGCGTTTGGCACTCTATTCTCTCTGACTACCCCGCTAGGGATAAAGCTTGAAGCTAAGTGAGTGAAAACGAATATTTTACAAGATCTTTGATTTACGCGATTTTTACAAATACTAAATGAAACTTATTTAA
>JAKGSA010000976.1:0-28692 GCA_033558755.1 Philaethria dido | reverse complement strand
CCGATCTAGAATAGGCCATCTCGTCTAGCTAACACACACACACACACACACACACATACGGATATAATAACATGCCCAAAACAAACAGTCAACAGTTTAAAACATAATGAATAAATTAATATATATTTTGTAACAAATTAAATGAATAAAATATTTAATCAATTAACTAGTAAAGTAAATAGTAAACAGTGTTAACGTAAAAAACTTAAAAATAAATAAATTTAACACAACCAATTTTTATAATTAATTATGAAATTACACTATGATAGCATATTCCTTAACTATAATTATCATGATGATAATAATAATAATTGAATAAGAATATAAAAACAAACACTAAAATATAGCTAAAAAATAAATAAATAATCTCATACATTGAATTATATTGTATATACAAAGCACACTTAAAATTCTTTTTTATTTTGATATAAAATAATCTACGTAACTAGGCTACGACCAAACATTACTACCAAACGGTCTAACATGAAGTGTCATTAGCTTAAAGCTTTATCTCTGTAGCTATTTATGTTAGTAATAAATTTACTGACCTAAATTATCGGAGTTCGTGTAGGAAGGGCCGGGTAGCACTAACATTCCCAAAAAAAAATAAAGAGTATCCATTTTGCTAAAAGTCTGCAACGTTTGCACAAAATTGTCCAGTAAAATGATGACGAGTCACTTATAAAACTTTCTAACGATCATTATTTCAAACTAGTTAAAGAATAAAATTGTTGATAAAAATAAAAAAAAAGGTTTTTATTTTTTCATTTAAAATAACATTTGTTAATTTTAAATCTTCATTATCTGTATAAATAATAATTAAATTATACTTTCAAAAATATATTATATTCCAATACATTTAAAGTTATAAAACAAAATACGCAAATAAAAAATAACTAACCAGAAAAAAATAAAAACTTTTTTAAAATTACAAAAACCAATTAATCACGGCTTAATTGTCATACAGCCAATTTGGCTGAATGCGCGTGCGGCATATCTCAATTAACTGTCACGTGGCGCACCGCGTGGTTTTATTTATCTGTGGCCGGCGAGCGTGTGGCCACTCTCGCGCCAAACGTCCAACTGACGCGTTCGCCCTTCATTCACTGGTCAGAACTTCAGCGAACCCATCAATTTGCCCTGACGTTTCAATGGGTCCTTTTTCCCTGGTGAGCAATTAGCAGCACTCCTAATTAATAAGTATGGCTTAGTTTAAAATACTTGGGAAAGCAGTTTTCTTACAAGTCATTGAAAACTATTTTAATTATATTGCGACTATTATGAATTATGTCAAGTGCTATGCTTTACTAGAAAATATTTTTATATTGACATTTTAGTAACTACGTCTTGAAATATGCTTTGATTTTTTATAGCAATTAAAAATGTTTAGTTTGAAGCGAAAATTGTTTCTTTACTAATTAGAAAAATAGGTATACGCATATTATAATAAAGTTAGAATTAGGTTTCATAATGTTTAGTTATATGTATTTCACATGAAATTAATGGTTCAATATCGTACTACTTCTGGTTACTTTAAAATTCGTAGTAGTATTTATTCAGTAATTTACACGCTATCAACCGTATTTCGAGCGTAATATATTTTAATGACATATGTTTGTTCACCACATGAATAAATAGCACAAGCAAATATATACGGTAGGTATTCCTTGCGTACAAAAAGGTCAAACCGCAGTCAAATAGTTTGAACAACAAACGATATCCGGGAAAATGATGTAATAATATGGCACGAGATCCGGAATTTCTTTTGCATAACAAATTTGATAAATGATGACAAACGAGATGGCGGCAAATAAACTAGCACATAAAAAAGGCATTTGCCTTCGTTACTATGTTCCGAATCATTGTTTTCTTTTTATCTTGGAAATATACTGGTAATTTCTTTCGTTTCGCAATCATCTTATACCTCTATGCCGACTGTGGACTAATGAGGGTATCTATTAGGTAGAAAACTATATAGCATAAACATAATTGTAAATAATATGTAGATATAATCTTATATATAACGCCTGTCGTGTCGCAGAAGCACAAGCAATCGACTGTAAACGCGACAGGTTGTTGGTTCAATTCCCACAAAATCGAAATTTTCATTTCCTGGGTTTGGTAACAAGGCAAAGCGCGGCGTTGAGTTCCGCCACTTAGCACGCAATGCCTCAATTCAGCGGAAAGTGGGGAACGGAGTGTCTTAACACTAAGTTCCCTCTGCCTACCCGGCTATATGCGGGATAAAGCGTGAAGCTATGTATGTATGTATGTATAATATTATATGTTAAATTATTCTGTCCAGTAGTTTGTTAATTTCTATTTGGCAAAGTGCTACCTAAACTTTTCATTCTATTTGTTATGTACTAAAATTAAGTAAGCTGGGTAACTTTGCTCCTAATTTGGCAGCCAGACGAAATGTAATTGAGTACTACTTTCACTGACTTCAAAGTTTTTGCACTTAAATGCGGAGGACATTTATTTTATTTTTTTATAAAATATTTTTTATTTCTTTATGCATTTACCAATTTTAGGAAATAGGTAAAGACGCCTGAACCTATATTCATACTATTCAGTTAGGCTCAACTTAATCGCGTAGCGTAAGGTACTATAAGGTATGGTAAAATATTGTATTTAGTCGTACATAAGATCGAATTTCTCAAACGATACAAATAAATTGGGGAACGGAATTGTTGAAAAAGAATGGAGTGTCTTAACACTAGGTTATCTGGTTCCCTCTACCTACCCTGCTTTATGCGGGTTACAGCGTGAAGTTAAAAAAAAAGATACAAATACATACAATACATGTCAATTTTCATACAAAAAGGGATCGAAAGCTTTTCCTTCTCACAATTAGTATAGTGATTATGCAAGACAACTTTAATCTTTTAAAGTTATTCCACAAAAAATCTTCAAATAAAAACTTAAAACAACATGCTCGAGAATACAAATCCTACTCAATGCAATCCATACGTTCTCGATAAAACAAAATGACCTCAGACATGATCTGAGACATTAGTACATCTCAAATATTCAGAATGAGTGGAAAACGAAGTGATTTACCATCCTAACTTTTACCACATACGATAGTTTTTTTTTAATAATTATTGTCTTTTTACCTTTATCTTTTATCCCTACCGTAGTAGCTTTAGCATGTCAGTGTATGGAGCGCCAAACGCTACAGTATACGATACGGTAAAAAAATATATATTTCTGGTAAAATAGCAGTCATCGTATTTTAGCGCCTCGTATGGACAGTAGAAAGCTAAATGGCAATTGAAAATTGAAACTTAATAAACTCTAATAGACCCACTAGTGAATAATAAAATATGCCATAACTTGTTCTGTCTTAGAACGACTGTACTTTACTGTTTCAACTAGCTTCCATTAATATCTCGCAAACTGCCGGCGGCTTTTCCCACTCGCACCTCGTAAATTAATTTAATTGAAAATTTCGAACTTCTGCAGCAATATTTTCTTCAGACCAGCGGCTATTTTATAATATTGTTAGAATTTTTTGTATAGTATTAACCTATATACATTTTTTTACATAATTAGCTTTGTCAGATGGTAACGAAGTGACAATACGAAACAAATAACATAAAACATCTCTATTAAAATCTTTGAGCTGACTGTGAATACTAGGAGCCTCTTTAATTCATAAAATAGACAAAAAATATGTCAAACACACGTTAGTGTATGTAATAGTAGGCAGAGGAAACCTGAGAACCTAGTGTTAAGACACTCCGTTCCCCACTTTCCGCCAAATTGAGGCATTGTGGGCTGAGTAGCGGAACTCAACGCCGCGCTTTGCCATGTTACCAAACCCAGGAAGTGAAAATACCAAAGTTTTATTTAATATATTATTAATTCAATGAATTCCCAATGCAATGTTATAAAATAATTCTGTTTTTGCACTTATTCTCCATATAAACTTTAGTTATGATAAATTTTATTCGCCTCCGTCCCCATAATTTTCATACAAACGAGTCTTAAAGTTTTTCCTTTACATATTAATTTATGGATGGCATTCTAAGCAAATACTACGTTCTATATAAAGGTCAATAATGTTCTCTGGTACATATATTTTTATATTTGGATACGTAAAATATTTATTTCCTTTCATGCAATCGCTTAGTAAAAAAAAAAAAATATATGTATATGGCCATTTAGAAAAAATAAACTTTTTACCCGACTGTCAGAGGAGGGTTATGTTTTTCGCGCGTATCATATATATTTGTAATATTCTTTATTACCTCATATTTTCCAAACCCCTGGACAGATTTATAAAATTAAGGTGACCTTAGATAAGTATTGATACACCAAGTGTTCTTTAATATGTGACGTCACTCTTAATTCAATATGGCGTAATCTAGAAGCAATTATATCATGAATAAAAACAAAAAAATCATTGATGAGTACCGTGTGGGGTATCAAACCAAAGGACTCAATTAGCACATTTCAAATATATAATTCATAACAAGCTTTTATTGCCTACTTTATTTGTATTTGCTATTAATCTTTCCATTTTGTTCTTTATGCAGTCGGGTTTTTTGTTCTTTATAATATTTACTACATAGTTTCTATAAATCTTTCATAGCCTTTATAAGATATTTTTTGATACGAAATGATAATACATGTTTTTTTTTACGATAAAGAACTTCAATTCATTGCAAACAGAATAAAACTAAATTCCAGTACTCCACATTTCAAGCAGAGCACTTAGCTAAAAAATAACGTCCGCCCAGATCAACGAATCAGCGATAAAGCTGAAACACAATGAATGGGTTTAGCAAATGTTTATTTCAGCACCTTTTCGTGATTTTGCCAACTTCAAATAGCGTTTGTAGACACTTTTTCCTATTATCTTGGAAATTGAGTTGTCTTCTTTTGACTATAATATTTTTATAATATTAATTATTGCTTTTTATTTGTTTATTTTTTTTAGCTTCACGCTGTGTACCGCATATAGCAGGGAGCCTGAGAACCTAATGTTAAGACACTCCGTTCCCCACTTTCCGCCGAATTGAGGAATTGCGTGCTGAGTGGCGCAACTCAACGCCGCGCTTTGCCTTGTTACCAAGCCCAGGAAATGAAAATATTAAACTTTTACATTTCATGGAGTGGAAATAGAGCCCACAACCTGTCGCGTTTACAGTCGCCCGCTTGTGCCTCTGCGCCACGAGAGGAGTATTTTTATGTTCCATTTCCTGGACTTCAGAAGTATTTTTAATGGAAATAAAACATTATTTATATGAAAATTATGATTTATTTGATCTTAAAATTGATGTCCAGAATAACAGAGAAAGTAAATCATACTACTTCATGAAATAAACCATAGTTGAAGTAGAAAATGGTACACACAAAAAAGTTAATGCAAATACTACGATTGTAATAAAGAATTTTACCTTAAATTCTTTTTATTAGTATTCGTAAAGTTACTTCCAAAAACAATGGCAAATTTAAACTCCCTATTAATATTATAAATGGAAAAATCAAACATTATTTTATTGCAAATACAAGAAAGAATAAATATTTGTAAGGATGGATGGATCAATTTGTCACTTTTTCATGTAAAACTACTGTGCCAACCTAAGAAGAAATTACAATAATATACATACATACACAATTTCACGCTGTATCCCGCAATATAGCAGGGTAGGCAGAGGGAACCTAGTGTTAAGACACTCCGTTCCTCACTTTCCGCCGAAGAGGCATTGCATGTTGAGTGGCGGTACTAAACGCCGCGCTTTGCCTTGTTACCAACCCCAGGACATGAAAAATTCCATTTCCTGGCGTGGGAATCGAACCCACAACCCGTCGCGTTTACAGTCGCACGCTTGTGCCTCTGCCGCTTGTGCTCAATACTATGGGTTATAAAATCAGAATAACATAGAATACAATTGGTAAAGTTTTTATGTAACTTTAAATAATTTTTAATAGCGATAAGTATAGTTAATTATTTATTAGGAAAAAAGTTGATAATATACTTTTTTCTTATTCAAAATTAAAACCACATGTGAAAATCAGATTCAAAATATCTTAGCAGCAAAGTTGCTACTTAGATGCCTTCTAAATTAAAATAAATAAGCGAAACGCTTAAAGACTTTAATTAAGTTATTGAAGTACTAAGTAATTTATCTTAGACTTGCTGATTTATAATGTAGATTGGAATTACAAGTAATTAAAAGCTTTAAGTAATAAAACGACGTTAACAAGTAAAATTATATTAGTAGGTATATTTTCTATAAAACATAGAATGTATACAGTTACAAATACAAATACAAATATTCTTTATTGCACACAAATAAACATATAACATAGAATTAGTAATAGCGTACAATAAGGCGGCCTTATCGCTTAAAGCGATCTCTTCCAGGCAACCTTTGGATATTGGATTTGTATAAAGTAGTGGTAGGCGGTGCACTAATCAGGATATTTACATATATAAATATTAAAAAAATAAATATATATTAATTAAAAATACAAACTAAATACATAATTATATACATACTTACATACATTCATATATACATACATGCATATACATATACATACATATATACTTACTTTAGTTGAAATTTTAAAAATTAAGAAAATTAAGAAATTTCATAGAAACTTAAGAATTTTTCAGCAAAATAATAATAATAAAAGATCTCAGCCTGTCTAGAACTATTATCAGTTTATTTCTAGCATGTATTACAAAGGCGGGATTAATATATTTTTTTCAAATTTGGTTAGGTAGAGAGAAGAGAACGTTATTGAGCATTTTAAAGGGGCCCCTTAAACCTACACTTGGGTCTTAAGTCCCAGGCGCTCTCCAAACTCCTCAGAATCCAAGGTGCGTTAAGGAGTATCTTCTCTGATATATATATACAAGTGAAAGACCGGTTGATATCTAAAATCACAGTAAAAATGACACCAAAGGAAGCTCACGTAAATGAGGAATGAAGACATGAAGAAACAAAAGAGGTATGCCCTAACAGTTAAGTAGAGTAACACTGCCTCTCGGTAAATTATTGACTTGAAAAAAGTCCCGATGAGTTTCTTGCGGCGCTTCTTCTCATGTTTGAGTCAATTACTTTAGAGAAGCGCTGGTAAATTATTTAATGTTCAAAAAATGAAGCATATAAATAACTTCTTATTTTGAATAAAATTATTTGACTTTAACTTAGTTATTTTTGAGGCTAATCAAACACTTAGGACACGAGAAACATATTTAGAGAACGTATAAATATTTGAACACAGCGGGACTCGAACCCGCGCCTCATGGAAACCGTCCAAGCTCTCTGACCACTAAGCTTAATGATAGTTGATGCTTAGTGGTCAGAGCTTGGACGGTTTCCAAGAGGCGCGGATTCGATTCCCGCTGCGTTCAAATTTTTATACGTTTTCTAAATATGTTTTAACTTGCTTGTCAATATCGTAGGAATTACACCGAGAAATAGTAGGTAAAATACACGTTGCCTTAGTAACGACGTTATGTCACTTTATACAAAAGTATATCAAATATCTGATAATGTGGACAATATATATTTTGTTATTTTAATGTACTTCTAATACGTTATTATACAATATTGGTTTTCTGCTCTTCGCATAGTACCGCATAGTCCACATAGTTTTCATAAAATGATATCGAAAAATTTTCCTCCACGAATTAATATACTTATAAAAAATATAGAATTTCTGAAATTTCTCAGGCAAATACTTACGAAATTATATTCATTTGTCATCATATCCATTCATTGTAGAGATATTGTGTTGTATGGCGAAACAGAATGCCATGATGTATAATTCCCCTAAGTGGGAATCGAACCTGTATCCATTCTGTATAATAAGTTTCTTTCTAGTGCTAGGATCATGCCTAAAGTGTATATTTCTTTTAAAAATATGTTAGATATATATCGTATAGGTGCTAACATCGGTAGCGTGATGAACAGCTACTAATTTTAATAAAGTAGGGTGGAGCATTAGAATTTTTTCTCTTTAATAACATTTAAACTTTCCTATTAATCGCCCCTTCATAGACTGTAAGTCAGACAGGTATGTTATAACCATAGGAGTGTATTTCCATTATACTTTTTATGTAATAATTATAAATTAAATATTTCGCGAATTAGCATGTACATAACAAAATATATATTTTATTTTATTATTTTTATAGCAAAATATATTTTATTTATACATACTTATAGTTTTTTTTTAACTTCACGCTGTATCCCGCATATAGCGGGGTAGGCAGAGGGAATCAGAGAACCTAGTATTAAGACACTCCATTCTCTTTCAACAATTCCGTACCCCACTTTCCGCCGAATTGAGGCATTGCGTGTTGAGTAGCGGAACTCAACGCCGCGGTTTGCCTTGTTACCAAACCCAAGAAATGAAAATACTAAATTTTATATTTCCTGGAATTGGAATCGAACCCACAACCTGTCACGTTTACAGTCGCACGCTTGTGCCTCTGCGCCACGACAGGCGTTAAGGCGTTAGGCGTTATATTTATAGTCACCTAATTTTTTTCCTTCCTCAATATTTTTGACATATGTCCGTTTTTTGCACATTACTTTATTTACTCAGTGTACCTTTTAAATTAATTTAATTTATACTCTTTGTGGAATAAAGTATTATTTTTATTATTTTTTAAGATTATACGAGGAGAATTAAATAAATTAGTATTAAGTCACTTTACGCTACACATTCAATCGGTTTAGAGATTTCGCTTCGTTCGAAATGCGTCATTATTGAAGAACTGAACAGAGACTTTGCTTGGTAAAAATTAAAAACCGATATTTTCATACACTAAAATAAACTATATATTTTTTAGCTTCCCGCTATTTCCTGCACATAACAGAGTAGGCAGAGAGAAATTGAGAACATAGTGTTAAGATACTTCGTTCTCTTTAACATTTACGCGCCAACCCACAACCTGTCGCGTGTACATCTATAATTAGTAATATATATTTTTTGCATACAGTATTCCAACAATGACTATATTCAAGTGTTTATAAAAGAATGGTATCAAAGCAACTAAAGCTATTTATAGCTTAATAAAAAATCTTACTTAATATTCATAAGTACGTAATATTCAACACGCAATGCCTCAATTCGGCGGAAAGTGGGGAACGGAATTGTTGAAAGAGAATGGAGTGTCTTAACACTAGGTTATTTGGCTCCCTCTGCCTACCCTGCTATATGCGGGATAATGCGTGAATTTAAAAAAAAAATGTGGTGTAAAAAATGTGGTGTCAGTGATGGAACATTTATGATAACATTTTAAAAAAATATTGTAAGACGTGTAGAATTAGATTTCTTTAACTATAAATTATTATAAATAAATATTTTTTATTCTGCATAACTTTTGGTGTGCAGCGGAAACAGTGTTTTAAAAATGATACGTCTGCATGCAATAGGGCGTCACGCTCAAAGCTCATGAATGGGTAGGTAATCATTTTAGTGTCGTATTTTTGTTATGAACTTTGTATACGCCGGATATTTAGGTACATTACAGTAATGCACCCACCTGCAGAGTGGTTATATATTTAAAAAACTACTTCACGTTTCCTATCGCATGGCAGAGGAAGAAACATCAACACAGTGTCAAAATACTCCATGAGATATTGTGTATCTAGTGGCGGAACTCAACGCTGCACTGCTGCAACGCGAGGGAAACGAAAAGAATTTGAATATAATAATTTCCCTGAGTGGGAGATCCACTGTGTCACTGCGCCACGATTGCTTGATATCTATTATATTTGACATTACATATTGACTACATTGTATACAGAGAGTACCAAGCAAGAAGTCCATCTAACACCACTTCTTGCCTAAATACTTACCTAAATAATTTTACGTAATAAATAATAATACATACAACGATCGAATCCAAATAAGCATATCTCAAATGTCCCACCATAACACGTCATCTTGTAAAAAAATATATGAAAAAAGAAAATATCCTTACGTATCATCTTAATGGAAGGTATAGGAAAGAAACGCGAAAATAAAAATATTTCAAAGTATCCATATACCGAATCTAATATCTAATTAAGTTAGAAGGATAAATAAACTGTATATGTATTACAAACATTATATTAAACCACTATTTCAGATTCGGATGTAATTTAAATCCCTGATACAGTAATTTTGAAGCTCTAAATTGGTCGTTAGATGAATGCAGCTGTGCAAGCTGCATAGAAATATGGTTTTAACTAATCCAGTTAAGTGAGATATTCTCAGATATTTTACTTTAACTGCTATCACTTAAGGAATTTGATTGCTATAAATATATTTAGGATTATTACATTTTAAGGATTACTAAATATTGATTAGATTAGATGTTAAGGTATTTAGTATTTTCACTATCGCATTTTCACGATGCCCTTTTTTTTAAGATATTAGAGCTTGTTTTTTTTGCAATTTTATATTCATTTTCCTGATGACCTTTTTTTTAGCTCTCCACCTTTCTTAATATTGCGAACTGACAATCATCAGGTTACAGTCAAACACTATTACACTGCGCTACACAGTGGCCTCAATTGTTATTGTGATTAAATTAATTGGATATAATGGTACAATAATATCAAATATTATTACTAAGAGCATTGAGATATAAAGATCAAATGTCAATATTATCCCACATGATAGTCGAGAAGTATAATTATAAAAGATTTCGCAATAATATAGAATATTTTAAGAAATTTATAATGCGTAATGGATGTCAATCATGGTTATTACATATTAAAATTATTAAAAAAATACTTGAATACATTTGAAAAGGAGTGTCGGGTGAGCGTGAATATGATAATATCCATTGACAGTTTTATCGCAAAAATAAGAATTTATTCAAAATAGATATTCTTCAATGTATAAATATAGTTCCACCGCAATTTTTTCCCCTTCCACCCATCTTTCCCCAAAATGTGGTGGTTCCGATAGCGAACTACTACATTTTCCTTCCCTTCCATCTGTATCCTCTAGGTTGGTAACGTATTTACAACATCTCTGGTGTTGTAGATATTCATAGGTGTAGGGAACCACTTACCATCAGGTGGTGCTTGTGCGCGTTTGCCATCCGTTATAGATCCATAAAAAAAAAAATTAAACAAACAAAATTAAGCAAACTTTACAATAAAATGGACAATGGAAATGGACTTATTGACACGTAAAATACGTATTGCCTTAGAATTGTATGTAACTTACGAACGACCTGACCAGGAATAGGCTTAGAGTTAATTTATACGCGGTAGAGATAGGCGCGAGAGGTATAACAGCGAAATCTCTCTATAATCTACTAAAAAACCTCCGCCTTTCTAGAATTATCATCAGTTCACTTTTAGCACGTATTTCGAAGACGGTATTTGTAGAATTTCTTTTAAAATATGGTTAGGTAGAAAGAGGAGCGCGGACAGTGGAAGTGGAGTGGCGGACGGTGAACGTTATTGCACATTTTTAAGGGGCCCTTTAAACCTACACTTGGGTTGTAAGTCCCAGGCACTCTCTAAACCCCTCTCTTCCAACACCCGCACCCGTGAATACATGATACGCAGTTTCTTCTCTGTTCTGTCACATGATTTGTAAGTCAAACGTGGTATGGTATGGTAGTGTGTCTGATACTTAATGTACTAAGTCATGTTTTTAAAGCATTATTTTGAAAAATATGTTTTTTCTGTATATAAATTTATCCTTCTTTACATAAACTTCAATTATGCAATTTTTTTTTATTCACAGTTGGATAAAAATGATCGAAAGTTATTTCCTTGCGTATTATTATAAAGATTGCATATTATAACGCCTGTCGTGGCGCAGAGCCACAATCGTGCGACTGTATACGCGAGAGGTTATGGGTTCGATTTCCACTCCAGGAAATGGAATTTTTCATTTCCTGGGTTTGATAGCAAGGCAAAACGCGGTGTTGAGTTCTGCCACGCAGCACGCAATGCCTCAATTCGGTGGAAAGTGGGCAATTAGAGCGTCTTAACACTAGGTTACCTCTGCCTACCCTGCTATTTGCGAGATACAGCGTGAAGCTATATATGTATATTATATCATTTAATAAAAATATATCTAGAGAATGAATAATAATAATCAAATATTATTATTTGATTGATAAATAATACTACATTTTACGAAAACATTCAAAAATATATAAAATTATGTTAGCATAAAAAACTACTGGAGCGCAATTTAATTAACCTCATTTGTGTTATGAATTTCACTGGAAAATAGATACGGCAATTTGTTTATGTCATTCTAACTCAGTTAAGTTTACAAATTATACTTTTAGAAAAAAGTTTTAATGTCATCTGTGTAGTAATAAATTACAATATTAATCGCAATATTATGTTTCTGTTTTTCTTTGTTTTAGCTTCACGCTGTATCCCGCACATAGCAGGGTAGGCAGAGTGAATTAGAGAACCTAGTGTTAAGACACTCCGTTCTCTTTTAACATTTCCGTTTCTCACTTTCCGTCGATTTTTTTCTTACAGTACACAGTACATTCTTTCTTATTTATTTTATATTATATTGTGCTTACTGAATTAGACATTATTTTCTAGAATTATATTTCTAGAATTTTTTTAATATTATATAATATAGTCTTTTACAATTCTATATAGTTTTTTACGTTATAAAATCATTTTTTTTAATTTCATACTAAACCTTAACCGCATGTTTCTCCAATAAAGTAAACCTTTCTCGAGTTACATTTACTAAATTAATTTTATAAAAATCTCTATGATTCACAGTTCCCGCCGTTTGGCGGACGCTAATTGCATTCGTTATGCTTGCTTAAAGAACTAAGTAAATACTCTTTTGTAGTACTCAGTGTTTACTAAAAAACCAGAACTAAGAACTCTCTAGAATTTCGCTTGGGAAATGGGAACGCTATATAGAAAAGAATTATTTTTAGAAATTACATATTCTACACGTTTTTCAACATATTTTTATGACCTAAAATTTTTTTTGTACTGGTAACCCTTGCATTTGTGAGTTTTAACGAATTTTCACAAGTAAAATATTAAATTAATATAATTCTTCTTTCATTTTTCTGATTCATTCACTTTACTATGATAAAAAGATCTGAAGATCTTTATCCCTAGCGGGGTAGTTGGAGAGAACGGAGCGCCAAACGTTACGGTCCCTGCATACCTCTTTCGCCTCGTCCAGTCATTAACCTCTTCATATATGCCCTCCGGGGAGTCCTCATGATTTTGACTGATTTAAATAGAAACCACAAGCATTTACAAAAATATCAGTATGAAGGGAGCAGCCAGGGTTAAAACATTCCGTTCTCGACTTTCTGACTGAATTCAAAATACGTAATAGCAACAGGTAACATCTTGAAAAGTACTGCGCTTAACAGAACAAAGATTTAATATGGGAAAATTAAAATAATTTAAATCGAACCCACTACATGAGTACTGTCAGACACTGTCTCACTGTGCTATGATTGCCTAAATCTCTTGGTTGTAATATAATATGCTATATTTAGTTTAAAAAATCTCAAATTTTAAAATAAGTTTGGCTACTAGCTGCCTGTTATGTTAGAGTTTTCTATAAAATATTAGAAATGTTAAGAGAAAATGCCATCCTTTTTACTTTGGTCAATATAGTATAATATTACTACTTACTGTATTTTAAACACTGCTATAAGCACATACGTTACATTAAAAAATATGTATTTAAAGTGATTAAAATTTTAACATACAAGGAAATCGACTGTAAAGAAAACGCAATAAAAAGTACAATTATTACGATTAACTCAAAAACTAGTCGTCAAATCTTAACTAAATTTAAGTGGGACCAAATCAAAAGCATTAGCTATTATATAAAAAAGCACCATCAAAATTGGTACACCCAGTAAAGTCATATGGTAACTTATATAAAATAATACAGTCATAACCTCATGCCTTTTTGAAGTGGGTTAATAGCATACAATAAAAAATGTCAATATTTACATTAAGAAAATCATTTCTTCTAACAATATGCAAAGGCAATAAAGCTATTGTTACTTAATTCAAAGCTAACAAAAAATCCTTTGAAGTTTTTATATAAATCTTTTTTGTGACACCTATTAAGATCGACTTTAAAAGGACGATGAAGGATTTCTTTAGTAAATTTTTTAAATAAACACTCCAGTTACTTTTTAAGGTGAAACACGATCTTTATTGAAAAAATTTTACTGATTTCAAAAAAGGAGGAGGTTATCAATTCGACTGTATTTTTTTGTTTGTTATCGCATAGCTTAACTTAGACAAGTATAGGAACCTATAACCAATCGCGTTTACAATCAGACGCCGTTCCACTGTACCACAATGGTCCCATTTTCCTTTTTTCCAAAGAAAATGATACTAAATTTTTTATATTCTATTCACACCATTCCAAGTTTTATACTGGTATTGCGTCGCTTTCTGTAATTACGAAGTTTACGATTAATTTTACTGGATGAACCAATTTTGATAAGCCTTTCTTATGGTTGCTACTGATGTAATCCCATTTAAATTTTGTTAAAAAGTGATGAGTAGTTTGAGTTATTCGTATTCGCATTGTATTTATAGTGCATGTTCTTTTTTTGTTAAAATCCTTAATTAGTATATTTTTTTAGGTTTATTCATTTTCATCATATTTCAATATTAGCAGTGATACTTTAGTGTTTAGACACTGTGTTCTATATGCTGTCTATAGTTTTTTTTTTAATCTATCACCAAGAGGGAATCGAACCGAACACTCATCATGTGTAGCGTATGAATCAGTTTTTAAGACTTTTTATCATTCTTTTTTATTACTCAGTTTCAGTACTCATATTGTAATTATTTAAATATTTGTTTAAGTATTTTGATTTGTTAATCGATTTATAAGCTTTTTATTAAAAATTAAAAAATATGTATAAATAAATATTTCCCTACATAGTACTAAAGGGATGCAAAGCTTGCAAATCGTGTCTCTTCCGTTTAACAAACGAGTGTACGCAAAGAAAACAATGAAAGTTTTTTTTTTTGTACGATAATTCAAGGTGAAATGAAAAAGCGTGACAAGAGGTGGTATCGGTTGAACTACTTGTTGGTATATAATAGCGATTATCTATCTGTAGGGCGGTATTCCTTCATGTTTCTACGTTAACTATACTCATATGTATATCAAAAAATCGTGAACGTAAAGCCTGGACGCCTGGCACAAACTCACTGGTTGTAGGTTCGATTCCCACTCCAGGAAATGGATTTTTTCATTTCCTGGAGTGGGTTTGGTGACAAGGCAAAGCACGGCGATGAGTTCCGCCACTCGGCACGCAATGCAATCCGGCGGAAAATGGGGAACGGAGTGTCTTAACACTACGTTCCCTCTGCCTACCCCGCTATATGCGGGATACAGCGTGAAGCTATGTATGTATGTGAACGAAAAGCTTTGGATTTTTAATGAAAATTCTGTGGTTATAAAAATTGGCATACGCCATCGTCATTTTTAATTGGAATTGCCAAGTAACGGAAATTTATTATTATATATTATATATTAATTTTAGTCCAGGCAAATGAAGTAGCGGGCTATAGTTGGTAAAACTTGAACAATATTTACATGTTAATATGTAGAGGAATTTAATAATTTTATAACCATTCAAATTAATATTATAATTAGAAGGTACTAATCACAAATAGAGCGCGATTCGTAATTAGAGAAGCGAATTACAATATATCACGTAATATGTTTCATTTGATTATTACCTGTAGGCTTATTGAATGTGGTTTTATAATTATTTTAATTTTAACTCTATGGTACAAGCGTGCGACTGTAAGCGCGATAGGTTGTAGGTTCGATTTCCACTCCAGTTAATGTAAATATTTACTATTTTCATTTCCAGGGTTTGGTAACAATACAAAGCGCGGCGTTGAATTCCGCCACTCAGCATGCAATGCCTCAATTCGGTGGAAAGTGGGGAACGGAGTCTAAACACTCGATTCTCGGGTTCCCTCTGCTTACCCTGCTATATGCGGAATACAGCGTGAAGCTATGTATGTATGTATGTATATCTTTCAAACATACAATATAAAACGTAATCGGACAAATCCATTACAGTAAGTCCTGACATTGAAGAACGGAGTGTCTTGACACTAAGTCCCTTCTGACTACCTTACTAAGCAGGATAAAACGTGAAGCTGAAAAAATGTCCTGAAATTTAAAATCAATAGGTAACCATCATATTGTACAGTCCCTGCTGAAATTGGAAAGCTTTCTGAAACGGCTCGTTAGCTCAGCGGTTAGAGCGCCCATCTGACATGTTAGAAGTGGCGGTCGAGGGTTCAAATCCCTCACGAGTCTATGTTTCTTTTATTTTTTTCTTTGTTCTATTTATTATTTGATGTTTTTTTCATATTTTTAATGTAATTTCATATAATATACATTTAAAATAAAGAAATAGGTTACATTTTCTTATTTTTCTTTTTACAAATTGAGTGTGTAATGGAAAATTAAAAAGAACATAGTGATCTGACACTTCCTTAACTTTCTCCACTTCGAAGTCACTGTATCGTGAACGTGTTCTAATATTACTCTTCGACTGGATGTATGATGAATGGACCTTATGTCCTAGCTCTGGTGTATATAATAATCCTAATAGAGAATTATCCACTGGTGGGATACACGCTCTCTGTCATTTTTGGGACAAGACTCATTCTCTGAGTAATTTCAACGGAAAGTTTATGATACTTTAATTATTTCAAAATGTTGATTGCAAATTCAAATTAGTTGTAAAGATAACTTTCTAGTAGCTTATATTATATGAATTAGATTTATATTGAAAATAAAAATTTTCTTAACACTGTATGTATTTTTAAAAGATCTTAGATTGCTTTAACAATAATGGTATACTTTACACCATTTAACCATTTTTACTATATATACTACATAACATTAGTCAAAGAACGATTTAATAAATATATATAAATACATAGTTACAATAGAAAATATAGGCAATAACAAATAAACGGACGAAAAAAACAAATATAACATACAACTTGTCCAATTTGATCGATTGGAAGAAATGTAAGCTGGACCATTAAAACTAAATAACAGTTATTGTAATAGAAACATAACAAACGAAACAAAAATACGAGAGCATTACGTATATTGCTACTTTTTCTTTATTTGAAGTAGAACTATTGACAGCTGACAGGAAAAAATCTCAAGCCAATAAAATAAATAACGAAAGCTCCTTAACTTCGACGGCCTGTATCTTAAATATTATGTTTTAGCGACAAAAGTTTCTTTACACTTGTATTTAAATAATAACTTTATGTTATTGTAGTATTCCAATGTATTATTTTCATAATAAAAGATTATAGATGAATTATGTATAAGTCGACATCTATTTTGGCGATATTTTATTCGACTATATAAATTTAATTCAATCATTTGACTGTAAACTCGATTGGTTGTAGGTTCGATTCCCACTCTGAGGTATTATTATGTTTCAATTATTTTGACTTCTTCACTCTATTAAGACAAAGCGCGGCGTTGAGTTCCGCCATTTAACCCACATATCTTATAGATAGACGAAAACACACATAGTACACTATGTTCTCTCTGCTTCTCTGACTACACAGCTAGGCGAGATAAAGAGTAAAGCTGTTACAATATATATGTATATGGGAATATTAGAATTCGAACTAACAGTATTATTTATCACATGTAACTGGACATTTGTAATACCTATATAAATATTTGGTTTATGGATCTTAAATAAATATTGGAGTTTACATGTCGAAATTCATCCAATTATTAGAAATAGACCTCTAAACCGTAGAATATGAAAATTGTTATATATGCTGTATATGTGATTTTGAACGGAGAGTCTTGACACTAGATACATTTTTTTTTAAAACGTGAAGTTTCCTTTTTTAATTTGTAATTTTTTTAAAGGCATGTTTTTTTAAATTTTAATAAGATAGACACAGAGAACCTTCAACTTTGAACCTTCAAGTGTCCAGTAAAAAGCGAAAAGTAGAAAACGGAGTGTCCGTTCTCCATTATCACGAACCCACTGCAACAGTGAACAATTATACGATGTTCCACTGCGCCATCAATCGTTTGTAAGAAAAAAAAATAAGTCTTACTAATTTTCTACCCTCAACTGCATTTTAAAACATATAGAAAAATAATATTTAAAATGACTTCATACAAGTTACAATATGTTGTTATAGCAAAGCTAAGTATATATTTATTCTGTGGTCGTGTATTTGTGGGGAATGTCAATTATTGCGTCATTCTATTTAAAATTAACTTAGTTAGTGTAATTTAAGTTAATTTATAAATATACATACATACATACATAGCTTTACGCTGTATCGCGCATATAGCAGTTAAGTAGAGCTAAGACACTCCGTTCCCCACTTTCTGCTGATTGTGGCATTGCGTGATGAGTGGCGGAACTCGACGCCGCGCTATGCCTTGTTACCAAACCCAGGAAATTTAAAAATTCCATTTCCTGGAGTGGAAATCGAACCCACAACCCGTCGCGTCTACAGTCGCACGCTTGTGCCTCTGCGCCACGACAGGCGTTAATAATTTATTAATATATAATTGTAATTATTAATATATAATTGTAATTATCAGTTTTGTCTTTTTGGAATTTTTCATTGCGTTTTATACAGTAACTAAGTAAAAAAGTACTGCGTTTTAGCCTTCCATAAAATATTATTAGGCAGTCCACGTTAAACGTGATAAAAATATGAAGAAAAAAACTGAATAGATTTTTATTCATACAGATAGTGAAGGAAGAAACGACGTATCCCATATTATTCTACTTGGAAAAGGTCACGCCTGACCTTACGTTGATAGATAGCTCCAATAACAACGACGGGATACTTCGTACTTAGTCAGCTAGGTACGTTTGAGTTACCTGAATTAAATTATAGTTCAAAAGTATATATTATAAGTTTTTCTGTGAAATATAGTAATTTTATTTTTTTTTTAATTTTTTTTTTTAATTTTTTTTTTTAATTACGATTAACTCAAAACTACTGGACAGACCTTAACTAACTCCAAATAAGCTAACATATAAAAAAAGATATATCAAAATTGGTTTATCCAATGATATATTATGCGACAACACACCTAAAAAATACAAAATTGATTACTTCTCCTTTTTTGACATTAGTTAAAAATAGAAAAAAAGAGAATCTAAATGAAAATTACTTAAATCTTAGACTGTACTTTAAATTTATTTTCGATCTTGCGACGTCTTAATTTGAAAATTAAAAGAAATGATTTCAAACTCTAAGAAAAAACACTGTGTTGAATTATGATGCCAAATGTGCGCATATACTTTGTTAATAATGATGATAAAACTTAATAAGATAAAATAAATTTTAAAATAAAATACAGATAAATGTTCAGCTTGAAGTATCAGCTTGAACCATTTGATCGCATACAACGCAGAGCCATTCGAATCGTTGGGGACCCGGTAATCTGTGCAGGGCTTGACACTTTGGCGTTGCGTAGAGACGTGTCCTCGTTGTGCGTTCTCTATCGCATATATCACGGGGAGTGTTCTGGGGAATTGTTTGAGCTGATTCCTGCCGCAGGATTTTCAAACCGCACAGTACGCCACAAGCTTAAATACCTTCCACACCACCTGGATGCGTGGCACTCCAGTACTGTGCGGTTTCGAAGGAATTTCCTTCCACGTGCCACTGAACTGTGGAATGGCCTACCTGCGGCAGTTTTTCCAGGTCGATACGAAATGGGTACCTTCAAAAAGCGCGCCTACTCCCACCTCAAAGGCCGGCAACGCACCTGTAGCTCCTCTGGTGTTACACGGGGCCGTGGGCGGCGGGGATCACTTACCATCAGGTGACCCGAACGCTCGTTTGCCTTGTCCTTTCCATAAAAAAAAAAAAAAGATAAATGTTCAATAATGGTAAGATAATACAGTTATTTTTCAATGTTTCTAAAAGTAACCTCATGTTTAGTCAATGTCATTGTAACAAAAACATTGCAAAATATTTTACAATACATATCGTTCTTAGAAATAAAATCTTTTTGTTCCCTAATCCATATAAATAACTTGGCTATATTTATTTCTTTTGTGATATCCTTTTTATAAGTACTAAAGCCTACTTATTGACAGCCAAGTAAAAATTGTTAAACATAACTCTAGAATAGTGACAATATAGAAAAATAATATATTTCTTTTAATTTAACGCTTCAGCATCATAGACAGAGAAAACCTAGACTCTGTTCTCATTTTTCCCCGAATGGGAATCGAACCCTCAAAGATCTTCAAAGCCACGAAGGCGTCTCTATAATTTTTTGTATAAATCAAATGGGGAACGGAAACGTTGAAATAGAACGGAGTGTCTTAACACTAGGTTCTCAGGTTCCCTCTGCCTACCCTGCTATATGAGAGGAAAAAAATTTTTTAAAGCTTTTTTTTAAAGCACAAATACAACCTCTTGCATGATTGAATGATGATGAATCATGATTGAATCTATGAACCTGTATCCGTTCAAAATTAAGTACTTCATAATCTGTGAGAGGCCTATTTGGAATAAATGGATGAATTTCGACATATAAACTCCAATATTTATTTAAGATCCATAAACCAAATATTTGTATAGGTATTACACGTGTCCAGCTACATGTGATAAATAATACCTACTGTTAGTTCAAATTCTAATTTTCACATATACATATATATTGTAGCAGCTTCACTCTTTATCCCACCTAGTAGTGTAGTCAGAGAGACTTGTGTTAAAATACTCCGTACGCTGCTTCCCGCCTGAATTTATAGCATGTTCATTCAATGGCGGAACTCAACGCCGCGCTTTGTCTTACTAGAGCAAAGAAGTCAAAATAATTAAAATATAATAATTGCTCAGAGAGAGAGATCTTGATTTGATTTGATTTGACATAATTCATCTATAATCTTTTATTATGAAAATAATACATTGGAATACTACAATGACATAAACTTATTATTTAAGTACAAGTGTAAGAAACTTTTGTCGCTAAAACATAATATTTAAGATACAGGCCGTCGAAGTTAAGGAGCTTTCGTTATTTATTTTATTGGCTTGAGATTTTTTCCTGTCAGCTGTCAATAGTTCTACTTCAAATAAAGAAAAAGTAGCAATATACGTAATGCTTTAGTATTTTTGTTTCGTTTGTTATGTTTCTATTACAATAACTGTTATTTAGTTTTAATGGTCCAGCTTATATTTCTTCCAATCGATCAAATTGGACAAGTTGTATGTTATATTTGTTTTTTTCGTTCATTTATTTGTTATTGCCTATTTTTTATAACTTATTGTAACTATGTTTTGATATTTATTAAATCATGCTTTGGTTTATGTTATGTGGTATATATATAGTTTAAATATTATTTAAATTAGTATATAAGGACGAATATGGCACTCGAGATAAACTTGAGTGGACTTTTGTAGTTTGTAGTTGATTATAAAATAATACCCAACGCAATTCTTTTAGAAATTCTGAGATACAGTGTTAAGAAAACTTTAATTTACCATATAAAGTAACCTGGTCTAAAAAGAGACCAAGAAGGTTATCTAGGATCATAAGGAGGAGGTACAGAGGAAACAAATATGATGATGTAACTAACTAAATGCTATAAAAAGGCTACAGATTTTACGAATAGGAAATAATGACTTCAGAATTGACGTAGCTACTAGACCTGTTGTAAGAAGAGATAAATTGGGAACAGACAAATAGCGAGTCTTTTCCTACAATAGATTTTCCGTTCAAATTATTCATAGGCTCCTCTCATCTACTAAAATAAAAAAAGAAAGTATTTATTATATAGTATTATATTGTTATATATATATATATAAAGATTTTGTATCTTTCTGGTATACAAAAAACAGTATTTGTTATTATACACAAAAGCTGAGCATTATGAAGGATATATGAAATTACATTAATTGTAGGTAAAAAATATCAAATAAGAAGCAGAACAAATAAAAAACAAGAAAAAATATAGAATTTGGTGTGGGATTTGGAACTTCTCGACCGCCACTATCTAACATGTTAGATGGGCGCTCTAACCGCCGAGCTAACGAGCCGTTCCTGAAAGTTTCCAATTTCAGTAGCTACTGTAATATGACGTCATCCATACTACTCGTATGTTAGTATTTCAAGTTCCAACATTTAATGTAGCTTCTTAGCAGGGTAGTCATAGAGAAGTTAGTGTCGAGACAAAGTCCTGAAAGTGGAAGTTGTAAGCCAGGTTTTCCCCTCCCACCTATCCTTTCCCCAAAATGTAGGAATCTGATAGCGGACTACTACATTGTCCTCCCCTTCCATCTATATCCTCTAAGTTACAAACGCACAACATCTCTGGTGGTGTAGATGTTCCGCGGCGAAGGTAACCACTACCATCAGGTGGTCCTTTTCTGCTCGTCTTGCCATCCTTTTATCCATAAAAAAAAAAAAAAAAAAACGTTTCTGCTTTCAGGATTTATTGACCGACTATATTTTGACATGTTAAGCATATTTGAAAATGTTACTGCTTTCGTACATAAAGTTATATAATAGCTGTATTTTTATTAAAAAATCAAACATCTCCCTACTGGAGTGGATAAACGTGATCCGATGTTAAGACACTCTTTAGAAACAGTTTAGAAAAAATATTTTATAAGAATTAATAAATTTTGTGGCCATCTTAACATTAGAACAATGTTTAATTAGCATCGCGATCATAGTAAATATATTAAAGAAATGATTATATTTAAATTATTTTATTTTTCTCTTGCTGGTAAGAAAGGAGTGTGAGGCTATGCTCCCTCTAGTCAACACACACAGTGTCTCGAATTGCAATGGAAAGTAGAGAACGTGTCTTGCTCTAAATATTATTTTTGCTCTCACCTTTGGTACATGGGAAAAAAGTGAAAAATCCTCATTTTGGCAATATTCAGCTGATTGAATGATACATGTAAGTTGGATTCCAATAAAATACTAGGATATTGAAAAGAGATATAAAGCATAAATAGTATTAACTAATTGACGACGCATGTACATAATATATAAAACAAGAGCTTAACGTTAGGTTAGGATAATATTTGAAAATACTAAGTAAGCAAAAATATCAGCTTCTCATTAAGCAGAACAAAAAGAAACATAAAAGAAAAATAGACTCGTGGAGGGATTTTGAACCCCCGACCGCCACTTCTAACATGTCAGATGGCGCTTCTAACTCGCTGAGCTAATGCGAGCCGTGCCCTCCTGGAAAAGCTTTCCGATTTCAGTAGGTAGAGGGCCGATATGATGCTATCCATACTATTGATTTTTAAATTTCAGGACACACTTTTTCAGCTTCCGGTTTATCTTGCTTAACTTATCGTGAAGACATAGTCCCTTGAAAGTGGAAAACGTTCCGGGCCTCTCAGGACTTCTATTGAAATGAATCTGTCCAATCATATTTGATGCTTTCATATAAAAACTTCATATTAAAAAAGCATTTTTTATAAAAACTCGTATCTAGCTTTTCTTTTTACTTATCACATATCTCTCTCCCTAATCGGGGAAAAGTGAATGTGGATAAGTTAAGACACTCTCTTTAGAAACAGTTTGGAAAATATTTTATAAGTACTAATAAAGAGTGTCGGGTTTTTAGCACATAACAACGCTCAATACATTAGTGAAGTGTTTATACATACAACGTATAATATAAAATATCGCGTTGGTCAAAATCGTTACTCATTAGAACATGCTGAAAGAGTGATCATATTTCTTAAATTATTATGTTATTTTCCTCGCTGGGTGCAGGCGAGAGTGCAAGGCTAGTTCCACTAGTCAACACGCAGTAAGCCCTTCAAATTTACAAAATATAGAGAACGTGCATTTTGGCAAGCATTGTTCTCATCGCTTCCATTTCAGCCGGTGCAGAAAAAAGTATAAAGCTTCTTTAAAAATCCTTGTAAAACATACATAACTGAAGGTGATAGTTATGGTAATGCATTGAATAATCAAGATGTTACCAAAAAAAAAGAAAACTCCTGGGATCAACAAATGCACCTTCAAAAGTTAAATTATTGATGAATTACTCTTAAAACTAATCGCCATATACTAACTAAATGGAATTATGTCAAAAGCACTAGCTATTAAGTATAAAAAGAATCAACAAAATTGTTTCATCCAGAAAAAACTTATGCGGTAGGTGTCACTACCATAAAAGAGCACCGATTGATAACGTCCTTCCTTCCGAAGTCGGTAAAAACATAAATAATAACAGAAATAATATTAGCTTATTGATGTTGCGATGAAGAAACACAAGAACTAAGGATCATGAAAATATTACAATACGTTAATTGTAGTGAAAATATCAAATAATAAGCAGAACAACAAAAGAAAAAAAGAAAAATAGACTCCGTGAGGGATTTGAACCCGGACTGCCACTATCTAACATGTCAGATGGGCGCTCTAACCGCTGAGCTAACGAGCCGTTCCCCTGAAAGCTTCTCACTTTCAGTAGCTACAGTATGACGTCATCCACAATGCTAATACAAATTCTTTAATACTTTTTCTTAGTTTCACATTTAATCTGGCTTTCTAGCAGAGTAGTCAAAGCGAGAACCTAGTGTTAATACCACGCTTTCACCTTCAGAACTTCTATTAAAAATGGATTTGTTCGAATACATTTGATATGATAAGGATTTTAAAGGATATTGTAGCTGCTTTCTTTTTAAAAAAATCGGATATTAATGCAAATATTACTTTCATGTTACTAGGATGTACCCGGCGTTGCGCTACAACAACAACAAATTCTTAAGAAGGTTTTGGATTCATCCATGACACAGCAAGCAATAATATTCTTTTATATAGCGCATTTCTGCAAAAATACATAATCATACTTTGGATTTTCATGACAATCGGCTGAACGGGGGCAGAACTGCTCTCTGCATCTCCACCTGGTGGCGACTGGCACCAAAGAGCATATCATACAAACCTTCTCCGTAGAAAAACTACGGCCATTATACTCAATTTCATAAGTAATAACCGGTACAGTAGTTTTTGAGTTTATCGATGACATACAGACAAACATTCATTTTTACTTATATAAAAAATAATACACAAATTATGTCTCTTTTATCTTTCTCATTTTACGAGCAAAAATATTTTTTTTTATGGATAACGGATGGCAACGACAGAAGGACCACCGATGGTAAGTGGGTTACTCTTTCATGAACACTACACCAAAAAGAGATGCTTAGATGCACTCGTTCTGAGGATGAGGTAGATTTAGAAGGAGTGATAATGTAGTAGTCCACAATGGAACCACCACATTTTTGGGAAAGAATGGGTGGGAAAGGGAAAATTTCAATTGAATATCACAAGATAGCTAAGTGGTCTGTCTTTTGACATGATAGTGGTCGTGAGCTCAGACGGAGGACGAACTCCTACCAATTGGGTAAATTGTGACTGTTTTAACGTTTTAGGTCCCTCCACCGGTCGTTGGGCTACGCGAGAAGGGTAAAGCTTCTTTATAAATTTGTAAATATAAGCTTTGACTTGAATTGAGTCAAATAGTAGTAGAGTAAAAAACTTAGGGGCTCTATTAGTTGACTAAACAATAATATTGAAGTATTAATAACGTTTATTGAAATATTAACAAAAAAGAAAAACCAAAATATCTTTATATATAAACATGTGAAGTGAAATTTTTACATCTGTTTTTTAAAAATTACGCAGTGATGGATTAGCATGAAATTTGGTAATTATGTAATTTATATAGAGAAGAGCACAAAACGCCAATATTTCAAAAACAATGCATAAAAGTACTTAAATTACGTGCCAAGTTGCGCACACTACCATGGTTTGACATCCATGTTTATAAAAATTACACAAACATTGTGCTTAAGAAAAACGCGCGTTGTCAACGCGACAACCACAGTGTCCCAAATTAGTTCATATAAATGCGTGTTATAAAGTAAAACCATTAAGTGAAATACCTAAACGGAAGAGTTTTAAAAAATATCGGTGTCAAACATTATTTTTTCTCTTTCTTGTTCTAATTTACAAAATCTCACCTAGTAAAGCAAAAAAATCTTAAAAGTAGTAAATAATTAACTTATTGAACATGGTATGTAAAAACGCAAAAAAGTTGAGTGTTACAAGATACATATATTGTATAAAATTCATTAAATGTGGGTAAAAATAGACAAACAATAAAAAAATTAAATGGAAAAGTAGGCTCGTGAGGGCTCTGAACCCCGACCGCCACTTCTAACATAAAGTCAGATGGGCGCTCTAAATCGCTGAGCTAACGAGCCGCCCTGAAAATTTCCAATTTCAGTAGGTAGTGTACAGCATGACGCTATCTATATTATTGGATTTTAATATATAATAAAGTTTTTCTTTAGCAAATCGCGGCTCTCGATTAGTAGTTTAGCCAGAGAGAACGTGTAGAATCAAAACATCGTTATCCACTTTCAGGACTTATTGAAATGGATTTGTTTCAATATATTTGATATTGTATATTTGAAACAATTGTAGCTACTTTTGGTATGTGTTACCTTTCGTTCATAGACATCTACAACAATTTCTCAGATGTTCGAGATGCTGCCAACCTAGAGGATACTGCTGATGGAAGGGGAAGACAATGTAGTAGTCCGAAGCATCGGAACCACCACATTTTGGGGAAAGGGATAGGTGGGGGAGAGGGGTAAACCTGGCGTACATGCCATCGAACCAAACACATCATAAGATATTTGGCGGTTCGCTCCTTGACATGATAGTGGTCAGGAGCCAGACGGAGGACGAACCTCCTACCACCAAACATATATAGCTTTCATCAAAAGTTTATATTAAATAGCTCTTGTTTTTAAGGAACACTACCAAATCTAAAATGGAACTATTTTAACTAGACTACCAAGTGTGCATATTTTAGTAAGTATTCGAAAGCAACATATTTTTTGAAAACCCGACGTTTCGAACACTTTACAGTAGCCCACAGGCAGACCTACCGGCAACTACTAAGTTTGTTTTATTAATCACATATCTCTCCTACTTAGCTGATAATTGGCCTAATATTAAGACACTGTTTTGTACAAATTATTTACTAAAGAACAGAGTGCTCCAGGCCAGAGGCTCAGGCCAGAAGGCCATTATGGCATTGAAAGAACATTTGACTGTAAATAATCATTGTGAGCACATAGAAGTTTCTGTTTTATATTTAAATTATTTTCATTTCCTCACTCTTGGTAATACAAAAACTCCGTGGTTGAGTATCGCTGCTTCTGTCTACACGCAGTGTATCGAATATGTGTATCGAATATGAGCGAAAAGTATAGAATATGTCCTGGTATTAGGTGAACTGCTTGTCCTGTTGCACGGAAAAAAGAGTTTCCTTTTTATAAATTTGTAATAATAGTATAAATAATATAAGCTTATTGTACTTGACAAGAGACGCGAAAGCTGAGCGTAACAAAAGTTATGACATAAAAATACGTCAAATATAAGCAAAAAATATCAAATAATAAGCAGAACAAGAAAAAAAAAAAAAAGAAAAATAGGCTCGTGAGGGATTTGAACCCCCGACCGCCACTATCTAACATGTCAGATAGGCGCTCTAACCGCTGAGCTAACGAGCCGTTCCTGAAAGCTTTCCAATTTCAGTAGCTACAATAAGACGTCATCCATACTACTCGTATGTTAATTTCTGGATAATTTTCTTCAGCTTCACGATCTAATCACACTTAGCAGGGTAATCAGAGAGAACGTAGTGTCAAGACACTCCGTTCTCTACTTTCAGGACTTATTAAAATGGATTTGTGTGACTACATTTGATATTGTATATTTGAAATATTGTAGTACTTTCATATAAAAAGTTTTATATTAAAAATATATTTTTTATAAAAAATAGTACATAAATTATAAGTCTAAGGATTCCCTTAGGCTTACCATTCGGTGAACCTAAGTTGCCCAGGATCTGGATGGTTGGCGCCCTATGAGGAAAACTTACGTTCAGCAATGGACCGGTACAGGCTAAAAAAAATGTGGTTCGACATAAATTATTTAATTAGAAATAATAAATTTGTTGCAATTTTGGCAATAGAAGAACGTCTGCCTGTCGATCAATGTAAGCACATTGAAGGTATTTTTATATTTAAATAATCTTTATTTCTTCACTAGAGCGAAGGTTAAACGCGCGAGGTTGAGTTTCAATACTTTACCCACTTTTTTTTACGCACTGTCTTGAGTTTGAGCGAATAGTAAAGAACACTAAGTTCCCTTTGTTTGCCCTGCCGGAAAAAGTTTAATTTTCTTTTTATTTTATAAATATGCTTGACTGAAAGCGACAGTTTTATTAGAGTCGAATAGAACTCCAGACATTGAATAATTAATATTTCAACAAACTAAAAAAACCGACTTCAGATAAAAATACACTAAAAACTAAAATTATGATAAATAACTCAAGAGCTATTAACTAAATATATTCGCCAAATCTTAACTAAATTTAAACGGGACCCAATGACAAGCACTAGCTACTATATACAAAAAAAAATATCAAAATTGGTTCACGATGTATGCGAAAGCATACATACAAAATAAACAAATAACATAATAACAGTCGAATTGATAACCTCCTAACTTTTATTAAAGTCAATTTTAAAGAAAAATAAAATATGCCTTTATGTAAGGTACGCAAAAGCTGAGCATTAAGAGAGAAATATTATGTAAAATTACGAC